>CABHPH010137463.1:0-40005 GCA_902168325.1 Peromyscus nudipes
CTGTGCTGCTGCCCGTTGCAGTGTTTACCTGTTCACTGCCCTGTTTGCCTCTGGGTAGGGTGAGAAGTGAAGGGGTAAAGTAGAAAGAAAAGAAGTGTGAACATACCAGCTCTGCCCACAGGCATTCGGGAGGCCAACAGAAAGATGGTGAGTTCGAGTCTAGCCAGGATTCCAGAGAAAGAGACCTTGTCAGGAAAGGAAAAGAGTGCAGCTGAGGTTAGAGAGTGCATCTGCTCTGCTCACCTACTTGCTGCTGTGCCGGGTGTGGTGCAGGAGGTCTCCTGGAGTTCGAAGACACTTGTTCAAGGTCACCTTTGGATGTCCTGAATGTCATGCTGAGCTGAGAAAACTTTGTAGTGGGATAAGCTAGAGTCATGGTGAGCAGGTTGCTGCAGTCTGGGGCAGTCCTTCCAGCCCAGCCCCTTGATGTCCAGGGAGGGCATCAGCACATTTCTCCCTACACTCACGGCCCCAATAAATGAGTCCCCAAAGCTGCACGTAGCATGCGTTTGCTGCTTGTTAGTTCTGCTGTCCCAGTGCAGGGTAAAGACATAGCCACGGAGCTAATGGCCCTGTTAGGCTGTGCAGCCCACAGGTTAGGAAGAGCTGTGTGGGAGTCTGGAGGAGCCTCGGCAGAGGATCTGCACCTGTCCCAGCTGCCGAGTTCCACTCCAAATGTGAACAACTATTTTGGGAACGCTTAAGCCATCAGAAAAGTGAATGGCTCCATGGTGGCTTGGCTCTGATGCACCCCTCAAAGTATGTCGCCTGGTTGACCACAGAACACTGTCTTGGGCTTTCTTGTCCTCCCTACCCAAATTGAGAACGGCGCCAAGAGACAAACGACCTCTGTTCACCCCTACTCCACCTTCCATAAGTAGCTCCTAGAAACCCAAAGGATCCCCATCTATCAGTGGTATAAATAGGCCTGGCAGGTGGTGGCTCCAAGGTGGATGGGAAGCAGCCGGGCTGACAGGCATCATCCTCTAAATATAAAGATGAATCTGCCCGGGAGAAGCCACTCCTGGACTCCAGTGTAAGGTCTAGGTGCTCCTTAGAAGGGACTTCCATCACCACCTCTCTGCCTCAGCCCCCTCCAGGCTCCAATCGTTCCACTATGACCCTTTCTGACCCAGGGGAGGGACACAGTGCTACCAAAGGGGAAGGGGTGTCATTTGCTCAACCCAGCCAACTAAATGAGAGTCAGTTCTGGAGTTAGGGACCCTCCCCCCCCCCCACACGCACACACACTGACCCCTCTATTCTTTCCAAGAGTGCACTGCAGAACGTAGGGGACAGCTCTAATGCCCTGGTCTCACATGCCATGTGTCAGGGCCACAAAGTCCCCATGGCTCCTCTCACCACCGCCGCCTCCTCTCTCCAACAGTTGTCTGCCCTGTGACAGCTGCATGTCCTACACTGACTGACAGCCTGCACGGAGTGGGGGGTGGGGTGGGGTAGGGTCAGATCTCTGGGTGGGGGGGGGGGGGGGTTTTGAAGTGGGAAAGAAAATGAAGTTCAAATGTGCAGCTTATTTTCCATCCCTACCTGAGGCTGTGACCCCTCCCAGCTCACCTGTTCACAGGGCTTGGGCTTAAGCACCAGGACTTGGTAGCCCGAGTTAACCGATAAATGGGGTGTAATGTGTCAGGTCAGGAATCAGGTACCTTCTCAGTGGCTCATGTGCCCAGGGTGGGCAGAGCTGGGGAGACCTTTGAAACAGGTAGAGTTTGGGAAGTGCAGACCAGTCATCTGCAAAAACAGTGACCTTTGGCCCAGCCCATCCCGGCAGTGAGCAGTGGAGCCAGTTGGGAGGGGCAGACAGCTGAGGATACTCTCCATATATGGCCCGGTCCGGTCCTAGCTACCTGGGCCAGGGCCAGTCCTCTCCTTCTTTGGTCAGTGCAGAAGACCCGGGCGGGGACCCAGGCTGAGAACCAGCAGAAGGAAGGGACTCTAGTGCCCGACACCCAAATATGGCTTGGGAAGGGCAGCAACATTCCTTCGGGGCGGTGTAGGGAGAGCTCCCAGGGACTATATAAAACCTGAGCTAGGGGACAGGCAGTCACAGGACGTGAAGCCTCACATCCCACCCTCGGCATCCAGGGCCAGAGTCAGAGCAGCAGGTAGGGTGGAGGTGGGGAGGGTGCCCTGGAGGACCCAGCAGATCAAGCTGTTTAGCCTTGGGCCTGTGTCTAGCATCACACTCTGCCCTAGAGGCAGACGGTTTAAAGAGGAAACTTCGCTCTGGAAATTTCTCCAAACTCATCTCCAGACCATTTGAGCTGCTGACTTGGCATTTAGGATATGCCTGAAGCTCTGATATCTACCCATCACCACCCCCACATCCCCCTCCCTGAGGACTAAATCCAGGGCCTCCTGCAAGTGAGCAAGCCAGTGCTCTGCTGCTGAGCCACGTGCCAGCCTTGGCTGCTTAAGATTTCTCTCCCTGAAATATCTTTTTTTCCTTCCCTCCCTTCATCCCTCCTTCCTCCTTACTCTTTCTCTGCTGGGACCAAATCTGGGTTCATAGAGCTACACCCCAGGCCCTGGGAGACTGATTTGAAGATATGTTTGGAGAGATTCAGCATTGTCTTACCCTTGGCTCAACTCCCTCTGAGTCTAAGGCTTTTCTAAAGCCAGCAAGGCCTAGCCAATCTTCTCTGGACTAGGAGACAGGTGGAAGTGTCCTTTCTGAGTTTGGAATATTGTGGGTGTTCAAACAGGCAACTTTTCCACAATTGGGACAGTATTGCCCTTCTCTGGGCAGTGTCCTCCACCCTCTCACAGGACAGGCAGGTGGGCAGCAGGCCTTAATGTCTCCTTCACAGATGACATTGGGAAGTAGAGAGGATAGCATTAGTGCCAGCTGTGGGGTACAGGTAGAGGGCCTCAGGTCTCCAGAGGATGTCCCCTGCATACCTAGTTGGAGGACTTAGTGTGGTCCACAGACGGTGCTTCCCTTAGCAAAAGCACAGCCTTGGACTGGGACGGCATCCTCTGGCCCTCTGCAAGGGGCTGGGGGAAAGGAGTCTCTGGATCTCCAAAGGGAAAGTTGGTTGGGCGGAGGTCACCCTAACCCCCACCACACACACACTGATGCTCGACACAACTCTGGCCTTGTCCTCGCAGAAACAAGACACCATGTGCGACGAAGACGAGACCACCGCCCTCGTGTGCGACAACGGCTCTGGCCTGGTGAAAGCCGGCTTTGCCGGGGATGACGCCCCCAGGGCTGTGTTTCCATCTATTGTGGGCCGCCCCCGACACCAGGTCAGTCTGCTGCCAGGGAGGGGTAGCTTCGCTAAGTACAGCCCATGTTTCCCTCCATCTGAAGTAACAAGTGTCTGATGTCTCTCTCCACCTACAGGGTGTCATGGTGGGTATGGGTCAGAAGGACTCCTACGTGGGTGATGAGGCCCAGAGCAAGCGAGGTATCCTGACTCTGAAGTACCCCATCGAGCATGGCATCATCACCAACTGGGACGACATGGAGAAGATCTGGCACCACACCTTCTACAATGAGCTTCGTGTGGCCCCTGAGGAGCACCCGACCCTGCTCACCGAGGCCCCCTTGAACCCCAAAGCTAACCGCGAGAAGATGACCCAAATCATGTTTGAGACCTTCAACGTGCCTGCCATGTATGTGGCCATTCAGGCGGTGCTGTCCCTTTATGCCTCTGGCCGTACCACCGGTGAGTGCCCACATATGGCCCACCTCCTGGTTCTGTGCCCTGCACCATACCCATCCAATCCCTGATGTCCACTTTCCTATCCCAGTGCTGTCCCTGCTCTCCCTGCTGGTCCCCTCCGCTTATGCACGCCCCTCCCCCTCGCAGGCATCGTGTTGGATTCTGGGGATGGTGTCACCCACAACGTGCCCATCTATGAGGGCTATGCCCTACCACACGCCATCATGCGTCTGGACCTGGCCGGGCGTGATCTCACTGACTACCTGATGAAGATCCTCACCGAGCGTGGCTATTCCTTCGTGACCACAGGTGCGTGCTTCCAACGCCCGCTTAGGGCGGCCCCGGAGGGCGAGCATGCGCCCCAGGCCTTGCCCTGAAACTTCCCTACTGCTTCTGCCCCTGCAGCTGAGCGTGAGATCGTGCGCGACATCAAAGAGAAGCTGTGCTATGTGGCCCTGGACTTCGAGAATGAGATGGCCACCGCTGCCTCCTCCTCCTCCCTGGAGAAGAGCTACGAGCTGCCCGACGGGCAGGTCATCACCATCGGCAATGAGCGCTTCCGTTGCCCGGAGACGCTTTTCCAGCCCTCCTTCATCGGTGAGTCATCTGCTAGGCTGGTATAGGCTAGTGTACCGGGATCTGGCTCCCCTCTCCCCTCCCCCTCCTCACGCCTCAGAGTACCGGGTCTCGACCCACCGGTGCCCTTAGTCCCTTGACTCTGTGGTCGCTCACACTGCCACTTCCTGGGCACCAGGCATGGAATCTGCGGGGATCCACGAGACCACCTACAACAGCATCATGAAGTGCGACATTGACATCAGGAAGGACCTGTACGCCAACAACGTCATGTCAGGGGGCACCACCATGTACCCTGGTATCGCTGACCGCATGCAGAAGGAAATCACAGCTCTGGCTCCCAGCACCATGAAGATCAAGGTGGATGACGTGACTGGTGTGGGCGGAGACGCAGGGGCGGAGGGACACGCAGGCACCTGACACTCTTGTCTTACAGATCATCGCCCCGCCTGAGCGGAAGTACTCAGTGTGGATCGGTGGCTCCATCTTGGCCTCGCTGTCCACCTTCCAGCAGATGTGGATCACCAAGCAGGAGTACGACGAGGCCGGCCCCTCCATTGTGCACCGCAAATGCTTCTAGGCGCACCCTCATCTGCGTTCACTCTCTCTCCTCAGGACGGCAATCGTGCTGTGGTTGCAGGGTGGCCCCATCCATCCTCTGCCATGGCTCCATCGCCACCACGGCAGCCAGCACCTGTTTTTGTCCTGTACAGAGATTGACTCGTTTTACCTCATTTTGTTATTTTTCAAACAAAGCCCTGTGGAAGGAAATGGAAAACTTGAAGCATTAAAGCCAGCCATTTTGTTTTGCTGCAACAAAGCGTGTGTTGTCTTTATTTACCCGGGATAAGGGGTAGGCAGGAGAAAGACCCACCCCGCCTGTCACTTTTCACGGAGCTCCAAGTGGGTGCTTCTCCTTAGGAAACAAAGTTAGGAAGTTACATCTTCTCACCCAGACACCACGGTTTCCCCTTCTGGATCATAGCCACTCCCCCTATAGGGGGTTGGAGAGGCTTGCCTGGTTCCTGGCGGGTGCTGGGTGAGGCATCTTCTTCCCCCTTCACAGCTCCCTATAAACTGCGGCCACCGCCGGCTGAGTCAGCGGGCGCTGACCGTGGTGCTGGCCTGAGTTCCTCTCAAATCTGCCTCAAGCCAGGACTGGAAATAGGATCCTCAAACCTAACCAAAAACTTGTATTCTGCATGTAATGAAAACTCTTAACAGTCACCGACTCTTCCCAACTGGGAACTCCTTTGCTCTCTTTCCATCAAATGCTGGTGGCTCGGAGAAGCGCTCTTCTTGTAGGGCTGTGGAGAAGCTACCAGGGAGGGAGGGCAAAGAAGGATTTGGAGTTTGCAGAAAGGAGGCAGCTACGGAAGGCAGCTAGCAAAGTCCAAGGCTGGCAGCCAGGCTCATAGGGGAAAACATAAGCACAAGAATTGGTTACCACTCACCATTTTTAAAAATCCAACCCAGTGCCTTGAGCATCCTACGATAGCACTGTATCACAGAGCTACATCCCAGCCACCACCAAATGTGAAACAAACCATGACAGTTTGAAATCCTATAGGAGATAAACAATACCAGCTTCTGTCTATATCTTAGACAGGCTCTCATTTGCAGTGGAGACTGGCCTTGAACTCTCAGCCATCCTCCTGCCTCAGTCTCTCTATTGCTGGCATTGCACCAGTATCACCAGACCCAACTTGCTGTTAAAAGTAGCTTTCTATTCCTAGTCAATATTTCCAAGAGCAGCAGTCCAAATAAAACAGATGCCAACTCAAGGAAGGAAACAAACTCACTTAGAAGCATATTTACAGACAGGGTTGCTTATGTGGCTGGGGGCTTATTTCCTCCTTTCTTTCCTATTGACAAGCTCCAGGAGTTTCCAACCCCCACCCCCAGGATACTGATCAGAAGAACTGGCTTCTAAATAAAGCTTCAGACTTTATTACAATGAGCACATGGTACTAGACTTACTGAAAAGCACCTATTTGTTCTACCCAGCATGAAGGAAAGTTTAAAATGGTCCATTTTCTAGCCTTACAGAGGAGCTCAGCATTTATTGATAACACTAAATATAAATAAGGATGTCTGACCTGCTGGTACACAATAGTGTCTTTAATGCTGGACATAGCTGAACAAACCCCATCCACAGCCTGAATAATCTGCACAGAAAATGGCCTGGGAAAGCATCAGTATTCTCTAAGCTAGCTGCCATCTTGAGCATGTTTGAGCCAGAGGCTTAAATATGACCACAACAGGTAATGACCCATTTCTCCTGCACTGATAATCAACCAGTAAACAAACTTCAAAGAAGTTTGAAGACACTCTGGGATCGAATGGTCTCCTTGAGCAAGAGTCAGCATCTAAGACCCACTCTCCCAGCAAAAAGGAGACAAAAATCATGAACTGTATAATTTCATTCATGATGTATGGAGCCTAAAATTACATTCCCCTCCCTGATATTTCACTGAAAAGAAGTAAGCATCATGCATTTTGTTAGTGTTCTGCGTCTTTTCGTGCTCTGGAAGAAAGTTGTTGATGTTGTGGGGTATTCACCAGAGAAGACTGCTCAAATATGGGTTTAAGCCAATAGAAAGTCTTTATTAGCTGGACGGCGACTACGGTGGGTGTTTGGAATCCCAGTGTAGAACCAAACCTTTCTCAGGGTGAGCTTTTAAACACAAAAACCATGTCCTGGGTTGAAGTACTTCAGTTAACAAGAACAGTTAGCCAGAAGTAAAACTACTGAAGTCAAAAAGCAAGGTTAGCACATTTAGAGACTTTCCCAGAACTATATGGAGTTTGGTGGACTAGGCCTTTGTTTTAGTTTCAGCGGTTGGTGCTGTCTACGTGCTGAGTTTTATAGCCTGAATGGTATGTCCATCATGGAGTCAGTTGTGCTATGGCCTGGGGGCTACTAAGGTCTAGGGCCCTATTACAGTTGATATCTCACAAATTGTGTTAAAAATGAGGCCTGAAAATTCAGTGTAGTGTTTTGTGTGGAAAGAATGGCAAGACAAAAACCTAGAACACACAAACATTTGTGCAAGGTCGGGGAACCAACGATTTTCACCATTACCTAGTGCCTACTGGAGTAAGATTTTTTTGTTGACAAGCTGTTCAGAGAATTAGTACACATGGCAGTTCTTAAGTATTGTTTAGGGAATAAAGATGAGAGAGAATTTTTTGTTTGTTTGTTTCCAGCACAGAAACGCGCACACACTGGATATGGTAGCACAAGCCAATAATCCCAAGAGTGGAGAGTTAAAAGCAGCATCAATTCGCTGGGTGGTAGTGGTACTCGCCTTTAATCCCAGCACTCGGGAGGCAGAGGCAGGTGGATCTCTGTGAGTTCGAGGCCAGCCTGGTCTACAGAGTGAGATCCAGGAAAGGCACAAAGCTACACAGAGAAACCCTGTCTCGGAAAAAAAAAAAAAGCAGCATCAGTTCAAAATCCTAGGCCATGCAAGTAAGTTTGAGGTCAGCCTGATCTACAGGAGACCCTGTATCAACACAAAACAACATAGCATGGCACAAACTATGTCACAGCAGGCAGGCACACACACACACACACACACACACACACACACACACACACATGCACGCACACACATACACAAAAAGAAAAGAAATAAGGCGTGAGCTGTGAGTGTCAATGTGCAGTCAGATGACTTTTCATCCTCCCTGGGGCTCTGGCTTAACAGTGGGAAGTAACAGCACCGTTATTACGAAACCCGTGGGTAGCAGGCCAGGTGAGCTGTGGTCCAAGCACCGCTTTAGATAGTGCAAAGGAGCACAGAACAAGAACAGACAGAACACAGAGCTCACAGGTCTTAGTAAAGTGTCAGTGTCCCTCCCTTGCTTCTGAAGCATTGCTCAGCTCCTGCTTGGAGCCTGGGGAATTTTGCCCCAAACTCTGCTGTTAATGTGGTGTATTTGTTGTTGTTTCCAATGGTTTCTTTTAGCCAAAGACAGAGGATGACCTTGAACTTCTGATCCTCTGGGACTACGGGGTGCTCTGGCATGCCTGGTTTATGGAGTGCTGGGAGTAGAACCCGGACTTCACACATGTTATGCAAGCTGAGCCAGCCCCTAGCCCTGCTGCTGAGTTTCAAGCTGCTCTGTTTCCTGGACTAAATGTGAGTCCGTCAAGTCCCCAGGAGGTCGAGCACCAGCTGGGAGGCCAGGGGGCCTGGAGGCTCTGCAATCTAAAGCTAACACATAACATGTCCATGAACCATCTGAACCATGAAAAAGAACAAAATGAAGGGCAAATTGACAAGGGAATTAGGTCAGAATGATAAATCACCACAAAGCTTCCACGGTAGCATAAGGGCTGGGGTTTGTTTTTCCTGCTTTTTTTTTTCTTCTTCTTCTTCATTCTTTCATGTTCCTTCCAACTTATTTCTCCAGCAAATATATGTCATGTTAATACCAAAATGCTGAAGTGAAATCAAAACCTAATAATGAAGCAAAGGAAAAGGCCAAACTGTCCCAGCTGCAGGGGTTCTAGTTTGGGTGGCCAGGATGGTGTATTAGTCAGGGTTCTCTAAAGGGACGGAACCAATGGGATGGATACATATAAAGATTGTCTTGTGTTTCTTATAAGATTTATCTGGGGACTTACAAAGCCTCACAGCTTAACAGTGTATACACAAGTAATACTAACTTATTATATTATCTTCTGTATATAGCTTGGATTCAGCTTTCTTTACTAGGATGGTACTATGCAGCAGTATTCTCTAAGCATCTGCCATCCTCATAAGACCAACTGTGGATTCTTATAAAAGATCATGACAGCTGGGCTTGTTGACTGTAAGTGCTCTGTAGTAGAAGGAGTGGCTAAGGAGTGTCATTGGACCCTCATCTGAGAATCCAGCCTTTCCTCCCAGCCAGTTGTGTGTACCTATGCCCTAATCAGATGTGATCTCATGGTTTTAGGGGAGGAGCTGAAGTATATAGGTTGGGGAAAGACTAGGGAGAGGGGAACCATGTATGCAGATATGGGGAAGCCCTTGTACATACTGGGTGAGAACTTTCCAGTGTGGCTGCTTTTGAGCCCCATTTTCCTGTCAGTGACCCTTCACTATACTCTGTAAGTAAGTTCAGTAAATTCATTGGTTCCCCCAGGGGGAACTTCGATAAAACCAAAGTTTGGTTTGTCATTGGGGCCTTTTGAAGAGGAGACAAACATTGCTTAGTTCCTTCTTCCCAGAGGGCAAGTTTTCGTAATAGATCATGAATTTATTTCTTAATGTTATTATGTTGTTGCTGAGTATTCACCAGAGATGACTACTTGGACATGGGCTTAAGCCAACAGAGAGTGGCGTTCAGGATCCCAGTGGAGCCCAGGCCTTTCTCAGAGTGAGCTTTTAAGCACAAAAACCATGTCCTGAGTTGATATACTTCAGTTAAGTAACAAGAACAGTTAGCCAGAAGCAGAACTACAGAAGTCAAAAAGCAAGGTTAGTACATTTAAAGACTTTTCTAGAACTATGTGTTAGGTCTTCATTTAGTTTTGGTGGGTAGTGCTGTCTACGTGCTGTGTTTTACAGCCTGAATGGTACTTCCATCATGGAGTCAGTTGTGCTAAGGTCTTGGGGCCTACTAAGGGCTGGGGCTCTGTTACAATGTCTCATGGTATTAAGACATGAAAACAATAAGTAAGAGAATGTTAAAAAGATGCAAAAATGGAAATTGCATTCAGGTGCCATAGCCATGCAGATCTCTGAGTTCGAGGCCAGCCTGGTCTACATAGTGAGTTCCAGGATAGCCAGAACTACATAATGAGACCCTGTCTCAAAAACAAACAAACAAAAATAAAATTGTGAAATTGTTTTAGTGAAAAAGAGCTTATATGTGAAACTAAGATGGCTGGATGTTTCCAGAATGGGGAGGGAAACTAGAAAGTTTATGCAAGTTAATAAGATCTGAGTAAGTTATTTACGGCATGCAAAAATTGAGACTTAGAGATGATGAATATGGTATTAAAGTTTATAATTGTTTTCCTGAGACAGGGTTTCTCTGTGTAGCTCTGGCTGTCCTGGAACTTGCTCTGTACACCAGGCTGGCCTCAAACTCAGAGATCCTCCTGCCTCTGCCTCCTGAGTGCTGGTTTTAAAGGCATGTGCAGAAGTTTAACATATTGGTGTTAAAATTCTGCTTAAAATGTTGGTGCTATTGATCTGTCCTTGGTAACAATTAAAAAAACTGGCTTAAAGAACAAAAAAGTATGTCTAATGAAAGTTTATCTAGAAGTATTAGGGTCTTTTGATTGTTTGTTTCTTGAGACAGGGTCTCACTATATATTTTTGGATGACCTAGAACTATGTAGACCAGGCTGGCCTTGAACTTATATAGACCCATCTGCTTCTGCCTCCAGAGCGCTGGAATTAAAGGCCTGTGCCTGAAGTATTTGGTTTTTGAGAAAGGTTTATCTAAATATTATACAGCAGTTAAAAGTACTAGACCATAGTAACTGACTTTCTGAGTGTCTATTTGGAGGCCTATAGTAATGTGGCCAGAGAGATTAAAGGAGAACACTGTCCCCTTGATCCCAAAGTCAACTAGGTTCCAGGGGACTGTGGGTATATCTTGAAATGTTCTGTAGCTATGGGAAGTCACCTGTTCTTTTCAGGGAGACCATGAAGACCATATCTGGTGAATTCTAACTGTGTCCAGTCTACAAAGAAGAAGGTCAACACAGGAAACTTTCTCAACTCTTCCAATCGGAGCCACAATCAAGCAAGGCCTTTTGACATATCCTCACACAGATGAGGTACAAGAAAGGTTAAAGGAGCCAGAGGTTCCTCTCAAGTCCAAGTGATTCTGAGAACTAGATCTTCAACTGGCTTTGACGGTACAAAAAGTGAGAAAAAAAAAAAGACTAATTCTTGACACCTACGTGGTCTTTAAAGCCCACTATGAAAGCATAGCCAAAATCTAAAATGATCCTTGTGTTCAACAGTCCAAGGGATCACATCCCCAAATATTAGGCTAAAAATCTATATAAGATATTACTTAGGCTAAAATCTATATAAGATGTTATTTGTGCAACTATTTCTCATTTCACTAATGATTCTCTTCTTGATTTAAAAAAAGAAATGATGCATGTAGGCCAGGAAGTTGGCTCAGCAGGTAAAAATACTTGCTTCCAAGTGTGACTAGCCAAGTTTAATCCCTGGGACTCACAAAAATTGTCCTCTGATCTCCACATGTGTGCTATGCACATATACCAACACACACACACACACACACACACACACACACACACACACAAAATAATTAAATAGCTAACTAAATAAAATGTTAAAAGAAGAAGAAAAAAGAATGAAAGAAAGAAGAAAAGAAGGAAAGAAAAAGGAAGGAAGGAAAGAAGGAAGGAAGGAAGAAAGAAAAAAAGAAAATTCCTAGATATGAGACTTCAGATCTTGTTGGCTCATTGTAGCGAATATTTACCATCAAGAAAGACAGGTCCACTATTGTTTGTTTATTTGTTTGTTTGTGTTGTTGTTTTGCCCTCAGCAGAGTTTCTCTGTGTACCCCTGGCTGTCCTGGATCTCGCTCTGTAGACCAGGCTGGCCTTAAACTCACAGAGATCTGCCTGGCTCTGCCTCCCGAGTGCTGGGATTAAAGATATGCCACCATTCCCAGCTATTGTTTTAGCCCAGACATTAAATGATAGCTTTCCTAAGCACAGAATTTCTGTTTGGTGTAATGGAAAAGCCCCACAAACGGATAGTAGTATCAGGACATATTATCACGAATGTAATAAATCAATACAATTAATGTAATTAATGAATATTATAAATATAGTTATTGAATGAATACTGTGAATGTAATCAATGAATACCACAAATATAATTAATATCATGAGTGTAATGAATGAATATCATGAGTGTAATTAATAATTTGAATGTAATTCATGCCACTGAATTGTGAACTTAAAAATGGTTACAATTGCAAATATTATGTTCATTTAAAAAATAGGTGGAATGTAGTCACCATACATTATGTATGTGTATGAAATTGAAGACAGCGATGTTCTAAAATAAAAAAAAAAAAGATAGCTAAATATCTCTTCTCTCCCTATCTAAAAGCCTTATGAGAGGACCATCACACCAGCTTTAAACACTCCTACTGCTATCAAAGGGCCTGAAAGCAGATCCTGGGTTCATCACTCTGGAGAACAGCTTAGCAACTGTAGGAGGGGCCCAAAACCTGGAGGCTCTTGTGAGTCCATCAAGAGATTAGTGGACTTTGATTTGTACATTTTAAAATATCACGTTCTGCAGTCTCCTGGTTCCCTGCCTAGGACTTGTAATGCTGATAACTCTTGCCTTTACTTCCTCCTCTCTTTCCAGGCATCAGGCAAAGACTTCCTTCCCTCCCTACACCTCAGTACTACACAAATGATTCTAGGGTTACCTCTGCGCTGGGTAAGGGGATAGAGGGTAGGGGTGGGGGTGGGGGGCATAATGTTAGAGTAGCAATGAAGGCCTGTTAAGAAAAAGGTCCTCTTAGTCAAGAGACTAGAATCTCTGGCCTGGTGCAGACCTAACATTCCAATGGGGTCAGGTCAATCTCCTGGCCAGGGAATCATCCCTAGGAAGGAAGGCTCCCATTAAACTATGCCAATGAATAAATGGAATAATTGATTCCTTGTAGTAGGGGCCTAACTCAGAAGCTCACTGAGCCAGCTAAACAGGCACGTCACCCCCTCCTCATAGCAGTTTCTCACTCCAAGAGATGACAGGAAAAAAGTCCAACTCCTTCTTATTGCGTTTGAAGAAAAATGTTTAAAAATAAGTGGGATTTATTAGAAATAACATTAAAAATAGTTTTTATTTTCTATCAAACACAGTCAAACTTGTGTTTATGACAAGGGATTCAAATCTTTTATCTCCCCCACCTTGTAAGACTTTTATGCAAATGTTTTAACCTTCCCTCTTTCCAACACAAGCCACTGTAGACAAAGTGACAGGATGGAACATCTCCAGGAGAAATGCTTACAAGGTGCCTGGACTCCTTCCTGAAATCTGAATTTCCTAATCTTCATTCCAGCTTCCAGTGCTCAGCACAGAGCAGGTGGGGCAATTAGGACTTGGGTCTCCTCAAGGCCCAGGCAGGACTAGCTGAGCTCCCTAAGAGTTCCCAGAGACTTGGGGCTCCTCAAGGCCCAGGCAGGACTAGCTGAGCTCCCTAAGAGTCCCCGACAGACTCAGGAGTCAACCGTGAGGAGAGGGCCGTGTCCTTCCCCCCACCATGCTGGTCCTGCCCTACAAAGAAGAATTTGGGAGTGGGACCACAGCCCCTCAGAAATCACATAAGGCTGAGTGCGGTGATAATCCTAGCACCCGGGAAGGAGAAGGCAGGCAGATCTTTGGGAGGCCAGCCTGGTCTCTGTAGAACATTCCAGGCCATCCAGAGCTACATAGTGAGACCTTGTTTCAAAATAAAAAATAAAAATAAAGAAGAAAAAGAAGGAGGAGGAGGAGGAGAAGAAGAAAAAGAAAGACATTACATATGGCCACTTATGCCAGGGCAGCTGAGGCGTGAGAACCACCACCTTTATCGTCAGTTCCGGCTGAGGCTGTCTCTGCCTAAAGATCAGCCAGGCCTGGCGGGATAATGGATTGTTTCACTTTTCCTATCGGCATTATGTTCGCTACACATGGCACAGGGTTACATAAGGACGCTTTCACTTATAATGTGCGTTGAGCATTGCCTCCACCCACCCTCCCCTTTCTCTCTCCTCCCTTCTCCCGTTAGTCCCCCGTGCTCTGCTAGACAGTTTCACTTCCCTTTTGGAGGATTTACCAAAGAACACCAAGTCAAGCCACAGAGACACCTGCACATGGATGTTTACTGCCAGATTGCTCACAATAGCTAAGCTACGGAACCAACCTCGGTGTCCATCAGCAGGAAAAGATGAGGAAAACAGGGTGTTTATACACAACTGGGTTTTTAGCATAAAGAAGAATGAAGTTGTGCTGTTTGCAAGGAAATGCATGCAGCTGGAGACAGTAAATGCTGGGTGCAGGAGAAACCACAGAGAATCGGTGCCTCCTCCCCCAGGAGTTGACTGCCTAGAAGGGAGGAACATGCTCATCAGCCATCAGGTCCACACAGGCTGGAAAGGAGAAGGGTTAGACTCAGCCACAGTGCTGGGGAAGGGGTTCAGGGGACCAGGAGGAGTTGATAGGTGTTGGGAGGAGAGGCTCTTGCAAGGCCGTGGCTGGGCTTGAAGGGAGACTGTGACTGGGGAGGGTGTAGGGTTTAGGAAGGTGCTGAGGGTGGCTGCCCCACTGTGTAAACTTCTTGCTGGGCACTTGGGAGGCAGAAGCTGGCAGATCTCTGTGAGTTCGAGGCCAGCCTGGTCTACAAAGCGAGTTCCAGGAAAGGCGCAAAGCTACACAGAGAAACCCTGTCTCAAAAAACCAAAAAAAAAAAAAAAGATTATAAAACATCGGTAGCGAACTTCTGCCCTCCGGGGTTCTCCCATTGTGCTGTAAGCCTGTATTTAAGACCTCTTCCCTCCTTCAATAAACAGCATTCGGCATTAAAAACAAAACAAAAAAAAAACCCTTCATTGCTGGGCACATACTGTTTCTACATCATACAGACAATGGGAGACAGCTGGAGAGATGAGTACTGGCTTGGTTTTTAGCCCTTTCACTTCCCCTCAGTACACCGGAGCCCTAGGGCTAACAGGGAGATTCCGTAGAAACTGGAACTGGAATGTTCTGTGCAGAAAATTCAAGACTACTGAAGGGCGAGGGCCCCTGCTGCCTTGGCTCCCTCCTATCTCATGCACCAATAGTCCTGCCTGACCCTTAGTCTGCTCTGGAGGCCCTGCTCTGTAAGCAGGGGTGGGAGCAGGGAGGGAGAGGGAAGGAGAGGGAAGGGAGGGGAAGGGCACTCGTTGGGAGGGGAGCTTGCCGAGGGGCAGGGGAGGGAAGGAGATTCTCAGCAGCTGTCTACAGAGCCATCCACCAGCCTGCCTGCCTTAGTGAGTCACTGAGCAGCGCCCACTGCCTGCCTCTATTTTTATACCAGCGCCTGCTCATATCTTGCGTGAAATAAGCCCTCCAGTTGGTGGAGGGAATCTGATGGCAGAGGGCAAGGACTGAAAGAGTCACTTGAAAATCCACACAGGAATTGCAGAGCAATTACTCTCTGGAACTAGGAGCTCCTTGGCTTTTCCAGAGTCAGTGATTTAGGCCTCTGCCCTGCATGGCTGAGAAGCTACAGGCCCTTGGCACCCCTGGAGGCTCTGGAGAGAGAATCTACACGAATAGCAGCAGCAGGCTGGGGTACCAAAGGCAGCTGCTCCAGGCAGGGCTCAGAGAACAGTGGGCACAGGCACCCATGTGGGAGGACTCTTAGGTACCAGAAGCAAACAGGAAAACCACAGACAGAAGCCCCGGGGCTGCCATTTTGAAAAGGATGGTAATTTGGACACATTTGTCCACATCTTTAAGCCTCCCTTCTCTTCATTTTCTCTGGAAAGGGGATAGATACTTAACCGAGCTTTGTAAACCTCCTCAGAAGAGGGACCCAAGTGAGGGAGGAGCAACAGGCACCTTCCTGGCATGCTTTGGGGAAGTGGACAATTAAAGTGGATGTGTGTTCCACATCCCCAGGATAGACACTGGCTGCCAGTTTGTGGGCCTAATGGAGAAGCATCAAAAACCTATCGGTCTGTCTTTAGGAAGAACCAACCCCACATTCAGAAAAAGAGCCTAGGCAGGGCCTCTGTGTGCACTGAAGCTCACTATAAGTCCCTGTCCTGGCACAGTTCCCTGATCTGGAGTCCTGGCAGCAGCTGACCTCTCCTCAATACTGCTTGACCCCAGCAGGAAGCAGAGGGCACTGACAAGCCTGCTCTGGGTTTGTTGCTCACTTTAGGCAAGTGAGCAGAGCCTAAAAGGCACACTTGAGAGCAGCTTTGATAGGCACTTCTCCAGATGGCCAGGGTTCTGGTCCCCATTGGGAAGTAACCCTGCCTCAAGCTTCTAGACACACTCCTTCAGACACCATTCTCTGACTTGGACCTTGTAAATCTCTGAAACTTCGGGAAAGTGGAGACCAAGCTTCCTTTCATAATTGGTTCCCTCACACCAGGGCCAAATGGGGAAGCGTCTCTGCTTATTTTGACCTGGGGTAAGGGGGTTGTCCCTCTGGGAGCTGCCTGCTGAAGTGAAGAGTTTTGAGGAGTCCTACTTAGTGGATATGAAGAGCAAAGCTGAAGGGTCCATGATCATGGATATCATAGTAACAGGAGACAGTCTCTGCCTGCAGCTTCCTCCTGAGTCATGAGATCTTGGCATGGTGGGGCCCCAGGTGGTTCCCTCCCCGTGAGAGATTTGGGGTCCCACTTAGACCTTGGGCAGGGTCTTCTGAGTACCTATGACCCCCTTTGTTCATGGTGTCATGCCCTAAGTGACATCCCTTCCCCATGTGCAGTGGTTGGGTTCCACCTGGAAGAGAGCATAGATAAGTGTCATGGCAGTGCCCCTGTGGTCTCAGCTCGGCTGGGTGGCTGGGCAGGGCTGCCGTGACAGCTGGGTGCATGCCGGCCATTCCCGCCAGCAGGCTCATGCTCTCAATATAGGCCCTGCTGGCCCTGGGCAGCCGTGCTGCCTGAGGGCAAAGCCAGGGGACAGGCCAGGGCAGGCATCAACTTTCTTCCTGTCCTTGCATGGCTAGGGACTGCGGCCTGCCTTCTGATTTGTGTATATTATTAGGTCTCAGGAACTCCACAGCTTGGAGAGCCCAGAGACATGTGGGGGGGTAGGGTAGGGTGGGGAGTTCATTCTGGGCAGGGCCCTATGTCTGAACCTGAGATTGGCCAGGGTCCTCAAGTCAGGAAGCCAGACCCAGGGCCTCCAGACAGAGAGGGTATCTGACTTTTCTTGATGTTTCCAGACTCCTACTTGGGTCTACCTTGCTTAGCTGTCTGTTTCCAACTCCTGGTGACTCTTTCTGTTCTGTAAATTAACCTGGTGGGAGCCTGACCAGGGCCTGCTTACTTTCTCCACATAGTTATGCACCAGTATGTTTACCAGGGTAGTTAATGTAACTCAACAAGAGGGGCTAATTCTAAAATGGGAGGTAATGCCCCCAGAGAAGCAATGGGGCAGGGCCCATCTTGCTCTATGCCAAGGGCTTGTCAGCTGAGTTTGGGCTGGGAGGAATGTGTGTCCTATTCCACTTGACTATTTAGAAGAATGGGGAGGGGTGACAGAATGTGACAGGCGTCTTCCCAAGTGCACCTGTCTCCCTTCACTCATTACATCCAGCAAGAGGAGCCTACTGCAGTCTGGGGCTCCAGAGCCAGGAACAGGGTACCTCAAAGCTGGTGCTGAGTGGGAGTCTGCAGTCCCCGCTGCCTCCAAGGGGTGTCTGGTTGGGTTTGTGGTTCTTGGCCCAGTGGGAACACCGCAGGAAGCAGTTGGGGAGCTGTTGCAAAGCAACGGAGAGTTTGGTGCCCTTGGTTCTTTGGTCTGTCAATCCCAGGGAGCCTGGCAAAGATTTGTAGCTCTTTTGAGGCCACAGTACCCTTCACAGTGAGCTGCCCCGGAGCCTACAGCTGTTAGGCAGCCTCTCTGGTGTCCTCTCTATTGTGATGTGATGCTGCCTGTCCTCCAGAGCTGGGACTGAATGGCTCATCTATGCTGCATGCCGCAAGCGCTATCATCTCCAAGGTGGCTTCCATCTGGCCTCAAATTCTGTCCACAGTGATCATCCAGCCCTCCCACCATCTGCTCCCTAAAGCTGTCTTCCCTTGCTGGTCTTGGCAGATGTAAAAACACCAGGAGGTACCTTCTGCGGCTGGGGTCGTGCCCACGTACTTGACAGTGGGGATACTCCAGCCTCTGGCCATGGACACGTACTGCAAGAGAGTCACTATGGAAACCATTTCCACCATCCATGCACTGGACAGGAGACAGTCATAAAAGAGGTTGAGCCCTTGGTGTCAAGGTTGCCAGGGTCCAGATTGGGGGTGGGGGAGAATGATGCAGAGGACCCTTTATGCAAGCCTGGGTCCTATACTGACCTGATGCTCCAGTTCTTCCTACCTCCAGAGCTGTGTGCTACTCAACCAAAGTCTCCCACTCCAGGAACCCAAGCAGGATATCCTGTAGTCACTGTGCTTGCTGATGCTCCTCTGGGCTGTGGCAGTGTCCTAAGATTTCCCTGTTTTTCAATAATTTTGACAACGTTGAAGTCTTTGGTCAAATAGTTTCATTTTGGTTTGGTTTGATTTATTTTTGAGACAGAATCTCATGTTGCCCAGGCTAGCTTCCAACTCAATATGTAGCTGAGGATATCCTTGAACTCATGTTCCTCCTACCATTGCCTCCCAGGGCTGGGATTACAGCCGTGAGCTACTATGCTTGGCTCCTGGTCAGATATTTTGCAGACTGTTCTTTAGTTCCCTGACATTATCTTCTGATCAGAGCTTCTAGAACAAACACGGAGTGACAAAGAGACTTTTCATTGAATAGCATGTGCATGCCTGGGAAGTCACCCTCAGCACGTGGTGTGGGGGCATGTGCTCTGCTGGGTCTCTCCTGCTAAATTACTTTTTAATCTGCAATTGCCCTGGAGCCTGGGCTTTTTGGGAATAGGCTCCACCTGCTGGAGGGGGATGCAGTAACATGTATCATTCAGAACCTTGGACCAGGGGCTGCCTTCTGTTATTTCCTTATCCCGGCATAGTTTATAACGTGTGGACTTACACATATTTATTTGTTGTTGGAAGGTGTCCCCTTCTTGGCCTGACCCCCCTTTTTGGCGTGGACCAAATCTACAAAGCAACAGAGACCTACGGGGAAAGGGGCATGTTTGCTACGGCCCTAGGTCTCTAGCTTGTGGATTATTGCAGAGCTCCCACCACTTGCCTGTCAAAGTCAAGCGTGGCCTTCTTGGCCCCTTGGGGAGGAAGCAGACTAACTCTTCTCTCTCTGGAGTCCTTGTGAGTTCTCCTTTGAAGGAAGAACCTCTCTACCTCGGCATTTGGAGCATCTTCATTTCCTGAATATCCGATGACTACAGCATCCTGTTGATAGATGGATTCTAGGCAGCCCAATGACTTGCTTTCACACGTGGGCTTTTCCTTTCTGAATAACTGTCTCCAGGCAAGCAGCTTCTCTGGAGCTGGGCTACAGTCCCGCTCTCGTGTGCACGTGTCTGTGAGCATGTGCACGCGGTGTGTTCTAAATCTCTCCAGAAATAGACAGCTAAGCCTTTAGCAGAATTGAAGAAGCCAAACCTCTCTCTCCACACACACACACACACACACACACACACACACACACACACACACACACAACCAAAAAAAAAAAAAAACCCAAGCACATTTTTGTGCACTGTGGTTTGTTCATGACTGAGCCAGAAATAGTCTTTGACACAGACCCTCTGCCCTCCAGAGCAGGAGGGCCCTGAAGCCTGCAGACATGACCAGGAACTGGTGGCTGCTATGCTAAACCCTACAGGCCAAGTGGAGCTCCCCAGAGCCTGGGATGCCTTTGGAATGGACCAGGACCACTGTAGACCTGCTATGCAGAAGTCTGTTTACAAACAACAGTATTGTATTTTTCCTTTCCTTTCCTTTTCTTCCTTCTGTATACAGGGTCTTACATACCCCAAATTGGCCTTGTACTCACTCTATAGGCCAAGGATGACCTTGGACTTTGTTGTTGTTGTTGAGATAGGGTCTCATTATACTGTAGATCTGGAGCTTGCTGTGTAGACCAGTTAGCCTCCGACTCACTGAGATTCTCCCGCTTCCGCATTTTGTATGCTGGGATAATAGGTCTAAAACACCAGGCACAGCTTTTGACCTTCACCCTTTGACCCTCTCATCTCCATTCCTGAATATTGTGGTTACAGACATGTGTTATCACCCACCATTTTATTCAGTTCTGGGAATCCATGCGTGTTAAGGCAAGCAAGCACTCTACCAACTGAGTTCAGGAACAGTCATTTCTTTTCTGAGAGCTTAACGGGAGACCAGGGCTGGGCCTCTTCTTAGCATAGCATTTGGGAACAGGGCCACCTCGGCTGGCCTTAGGCTCTGCTTCTTACTAGCTGATTGGCCATACCTAAATCTCATGATCTTTCTAAAGCTCAGTTTTCCCTTTGTAAGAGAGAACTACAGTATTACTGAGGACCACAGGACAAGAGGCTCCAAAAGTACTGAGATAGACATGAGCCCTCTCGGCTGCCTGGAGGCAAGGTTTGCATCTGGCACATCTTGGCTATCACCTCAAGTTCAGGTCAGTATCTTGTTTATGGTAACCTGTATCTGCCTTCCACACACCTACTGAAGGTCAACTGATTATCCATAAAAAAGACAATTCAGGGAAGAAGAACAGTGTTTTCAACAAATGGGTTGAGGGTAGCTGGATCTCCACATGCAAAAGAGTAAACCCAGGACTTCATGCTTGATAAGTAAGCTTTCAGCCACTGAGCTATATTCCCAGTTCTTATTTATTTAATTCCTGGCTGTCTTTGAACTTACTATGTAGCCCAGACAGGCTTTGTTTGTTGTTTAATACAAAAAAAATTATGTATATGGTGTTTTGCCTATATGTATATGTGTGCATCACATCCATGTAGTACCCTTGGAAGCCAGAAGGTATTCTTGAGGTCCTGAATTCCATCCTTATGGGGTAGGGTGAGGGGAACCACATTTTGGTCGCACCATGAAGATTTGACCCAGAGGAGCCCTGATGCCCACAGAGAACCTTCCATATCATGGCTGAGGCTTCAGGCTGCCCCACTGCTGAGCCCTAATGAAGAGCACAGTAGATTATAGATTTGAGGGGACATTTTTGCCAGAGGACAGAGGCAAAGTGTTTCATCTCAGAGAGGCCCCTTCACCTCTGTTGTCTCCTGCCCTCAGTCCCACACCCATCTTCCCAGGTCAGATTGACAGAGGTTCAGGAGGACAATTGCCTGTGAGAGAGCACAGGTGGCATGAGTTCCTGCAATATCCCCCCCCCACTGCCGTATGGGGGGGAGGTCCCAGAGCCCTCCCATAGCATGGCAATGTAAGAAGCTCACAGCAGCTGGGTGGTAGTGGTGCACACCTTTAATCCCAGAACTCAGGAGGCAGAGGCAGGTAGATCTCTGAGTCTGAGGCCAGCCTGGTCTACAGGGCAAGTTCCAGTACAGCTATGGCTGCATAGAGAAACCCTGTCTCATAAATCCAAATAAATAAATAAATAAATAAATAAATAAATAAATAAATAAATAAATAAATAAAATAAAACAAAACTCACAGCAGCCCCTGGAGCCCAAGGCCCACATTCTGTGTTGGTCTGTATGGCTGCTTTCTTGAGTTATAGTCTCTAAGAAGACACTGCCAACTCCCAGGCCATTGGGGTCCTGAGTGGAAAACATGTACCCATGCTTTTCTCCTCCTTCTCCTCCTCCTCTTCCCCCCTCTCCTTCTCCCCCAGTTTGTGTACTTGGCTCTGAGAGAACTGACAAGGGAAGGTTGTGCTTTTACTAGAAGGTGTGCTGACTGTTCATCCACCCGGTTTTTCTGGCCCAGATAAATGATACTTGTGCTAATTCCTGTAGAATCAACTTCCTGCCCCTGTAATTCTCCAAATAGGCCCACTGTGTACCTGGCATTTCCCCAAACATAGATGAATTCCCAGCTGTGGAACCACAAGTGACTTCTGGGACCAGAAAAAAATAGTGACAGAAGCCAGATGGGCTGCCAACTGCTGGCTGCAGAAAAATAGAAGAGTTAAAAAAATAAGGGATTGATGGGCGTGTGAGGGGCAAGAATCCAACTTCATTATTGGCATTTTTCATGTTAGAAATCTGGTATCATCATCATCATCATCATCATCATCATCATCATCATTTGTTATTATTTTGGTTTTTGAGACAGGGTCTCTCTGTTACATAGCACTGGCTGCCCTGGAACTCACTATGTAGACCAGGCTGGCCTCAAACTCATAGAGATCCACTTGCCTCCCGAGTGCTGGGATTAAAAGCCCAGCCCTCTTCCTTAGTTTTTGACCCAGGGTCTTGCTATGTATATGACTGGCCTGGGATCTGCTATCTAGCCCAGACTGGTTTCAAAGTCATGGCAATTCTCCTGCCTCAGTCATCTGAGTGCTAGAACTACAAGTGCATGCCACAGGCCCCCTTTGAAGAATATATTTCCCTTAATTTCCTTGAGATAGGTAAATACAGGGTTTTTGTTGTTGATGATAAAAGATAATATTGAGTAAAAAAATAAAGATTATTCAGAAATCCGATTTTGATATGCTTTTAACCTTTGATATAGCTTCTCATTGTGTAGCCCAGGCTTGTCTAGCTATCTTGACACTACCCACACTACCATGCTTAGTACTTACTGTGTTTAGAGCCAGATTTTTTTAAATTTATTTCCAGTGCAAATAGGTGCAAGTATTAAAAGTAGTAAAGGATTTTTGGGGACCTCTTCTTGCCTTGCAGATGGCGTCCTCTTTTGTACACGGTGTCCCCCTTAAGCATGTGTCCATTCCAATTTCATCTTTATAAGAACACAGGACATAACAAATTAGGCCTCTCCCCAATGACTTCATTTATTACACTTAAGACCCTCTTTCCAAATAAGATTACTTTCTGAAATCCAGGGCTAGGACCGACTTTGAGGAACACAGTGCAGCTTATAACTCCCTCCTCTGACTCTCTCTCCTGATCAGCAGGGCATCAGAGCCAGCTGGCTTGAAGGAGGGTGCTATGGTTTGGATGTGAAATGCACCCCTCCAGCAGATCCGTGTGTGGAACACTTGTCCCCGGCTTGGGGTGCTGTTTTAGCAGTTGTGGAATCCTTAGGAGGCGGGGCCTGACTAGAGGAAGTGGGTCACCGGCCAGCCTTGAGGTTCTCAGCTCCACTTCCTGTCTCATCTCTGCTTCCTGATCTGCTCAGATGTAAGCAAGCAGCTTCCTGCTGCCACAACCCTGGACTCCCTTCACAGGCCTGCCTGTCCTTGATCCGTGGGCCAAAACAAACCTTTCTTCACTTCTGTGGCTTCTTGCTAGATATTTGGTCACAGCAATGAAAAAATTAGTGAAGAGTGGGTATTCACATTGGCCTCACACACAGGCATACGCAGACTCTGTCTCGAACATTCCTCGTGGGCCAGGAATCCAAAACCAACACAGTCTGTGTTGGAAGGGATGAGTGGATGTAAGCAACTGCTTGTTCAAGGATGCAGGCAAAGGCAGAGTTGTAGGAGAAGTGGGGCGGGAATGAGGGTCAGCCTGGACAGAGAGGCCCAGCTTCCACCTGAAAAGGCTTATTCTTTATTCAGAGTGGAAGGGAGAGAGACGCCTTGTCAGATTGTGTCAGTCCACATTTCTGTTTGTAAGTGTGTGCATACATGAATGTATGTGCACATTTGCACCCATGTGAAAGTGCCTATTCATGTGTATACACAGTCCTGTTGCTTTGGGTGTTAATGAGATTCAACACCTTCATCAGTCTCTGTTTCTAAAATTCCTTCCCTGGAGAAGACATGAGCAATGCTTACCCCTCCTCCTAAGGTCCCAATGACAAACCAAGACATGATTTCACAAGCTCACTCCCGGGAAGCAATGAGTTTATTGGGCTTATTTACAGTGCACAGGTAAAGGGTTGCACACAATGGTGTGGGTCTTCCTTCCCCAAAAGCTGCATGTGGAAAGCCTTTACCTAATGGGAATGAGGGCTTCCCCATAGTCCACATAGGTAGAGTCACCTTCTCCTAGTCTTCTCTGGCCTATATACTCTCGCCCTTCCCCTTGGGCCATATTGCAATTTCTCATGGAAAAGGCAAAGTCTCATGGAACAGGTAGGTAGTAGTGAGTGGCAGGATTCACCCGTGAGAGTCCTGTGACTCTCCCCACCCTTCCACGAGGGGATATAAACAGTCAACAGCCCAGCTGGGATAATCCTTTTGCAAGCAGGCCCAGCTGAACTCCCCAAGATAGTGGTCGCTTCAGAGGATATCATGCACAATGTTTTCAGAAAGGCGGGTGCTTGCACATAAAAGTGTCAGCTTTAGAAATGGCCTCAGGTGTGGGTTTTAAGACCCTGGCTTAGAAGTTGGGCCCAGCCTCCACTGTAGTGAGAGTCATGTAGGGAATAACGGTACTCCCAAATGTTCTCCTGCTTCAAGATCAGCAGGTGGCATGACCCATGTATCTTAAAAGGTATTCAGGGAAGGACAAGGGACCAGAGTTAGGGGTGAGATGGATCAGCAGGTAAAGGTACTGGCCACCAAGCCTGACAACCTGAGTCTGATCCCTGGAACCCATGTGATAGGAGAGAACTGGCTTCCACAACTTGTTTTCTGACCTCCACATATGTAGGACAGACGTGCACACTCATACAATAATAGTAAATAAATTTACCACAATTGACCTCAACATCATGGCCTCTTACCTTCAGTGTGAAATCTCATCATTGTGTCCTTATACCTCCATGGTAGTTTGAAGTAAGTGGCCCCCATAAGCTCATAGGGAGTGGTACTGTTGGAATAGTTATGGCCTTGTTGGAGGAACTATGTCACTGTTGGGGCTGGCTTTGAGGTCTCATATATGCTCAAGCCACGCCCAGTGTCTCAGTTCATGTCCTGTTGCCTGTGGATCAAAGATGTAGAATTATCAGCTCTTTCTCCAGCACCATGTCTGCCTGCATACTGCCATGTCTCATCATGATGATAAAGGATTGAACCTCTGAACTGTAAGCCTCCCAATTAAATGTTTTCCTTTATAAGAGTTGCCATGAGCTGGGTGGTGGTGGCACATGCCTATAATCTCAGCACTCAGGAGGCAGAGGCAGGTAAATCTCTGAGTTTGAGGCCAGCCTGGCCTACAGAGCGAGTTCCAGGACAGCCAAGGCTATGCAGAGAAACCCTGAATCAAAACAAAACAAAACAAAACAAAATAAAAACTCCAAAAAACAAAAAAAGTTGTCGTGGTCATGGTGTCTCTTCACAGCAATAGAAACCCTAACTAAGATGATCCCCATGAATTTTCTGATCTGAACAAAAGACCCTGTGCTTTCAGGAGTAGTGCTGATTGTGATGATTCAAAGGGCTTGAAATGAGACTATCACGACGGGAAGAAGTGAATAACAATGCTTCAGATGATTCATCTCAAGGATGTTCAGCTCAGCCCTGCCGTCTGTGTGCAGGAAGATCATTTTTGAGAGTCAGAGAGAACAGTTTGCGCCTTTATATAACAACAAAAATAGCATTTGCTCTGTCTAGTTTGGACCTTCTAGAAGCAAAATCTTGAGCATTTCCTGTGAGCTGGCTCTCTAGTGAGAACAGTCCCATCCTCAACCTACAGGGCTGGTGTCTGATGGGTAACCCAGCACTCTGGATGATATTTATGGGAGGATCCAGATTTTCCTCCCTGGAAAGGTGGATACCTTCTCCAGTGTCACGTTGCATGCCGCTATCCCAGCAATGGAAAGCTAAGGCAGGAGAATCGTAAGTTCCAGCTCAGCCTGGATGACATAGCCAGAACCTATTTCAAATGCAGAAACAGAGCCAGGTATGATGATGCTGATTTGCTAATCCCATCACTTGAGAAGCCAAGGAAGGATGGCAAATTTGAGGCCTAACTGGGTTACATATGGAGTTATTAGGTACCAGGCCAGTCACAGCTACCTAGCAAGACCTTATCTCAAAATAAAAAAAAAATAAAAAAAACCAAGGAGGCTGAGTTCACCAGAGGCTGTCTGGGCAGGAAGCTCTGATACCGACTGCAGAGCCAGATAGGGCTTGAGTGTAGCTTGGTGCTGGGATTCAGCACTGGTCTCTGTCCCATGTTTACACAGGGTATCTTCACAAGGGTTCTGAAGCTTGAGACAGGGGCTGCAAAGGATAGTGAGTGTGTAATTCCCTTTTCTGGGGTATGTGACAATGTGAGGGAAATGGAGAGGTGGCCAGTGTGTACAGAAGTGGCTTCCTGGGCTCTGACTAGACACCAGACCTGCCTGGGCTCTGGGTTGGGTGGAGATATGGGGCAGGCACAGAGAAGGGGTCTTTTCGAAGCCCCTGCTGTGAGTGGTGACTGTTGTTGCTTGTTCTTTGGCTCTTTTGGGGGGGTCTGCCACCCAGATCCCAAATAAATCATACGCGGAGGTTTAATCTTACTTATGAATGCCCGGCCTTATTCCCATCTACCTTTTACCTCTGAGCTTTTTCCATTATCTAACTTCAGTAAATCTTACTCTTACTCCGTGGCTTGCTGTGTAGCTGGGTGGCTGGCCCCTGATACCCTAGCCTTCTCTGGCTCCTTCTAGATCTTAGATCTCTCCTCCCAGTTTTCCTCCTTCTATATATACTCTCTGCCTGCCAGCCCCGCCTACCCTTTCTCCTGCCTTGCTATTGGCTGTTCAGTTCTTTATTAAACCATCAGGTGTTTTAGACAGGCACAGTAACACAGCTTCACAGAGTTAAACAAATGCAACATAAACAAAAGTAACACACCTTAAAATAATATTCTTTGACAGGTGATCGTGGTGTAAATGCTGTGGGAGCAGAGGATAGAGTGAGCTAACGCCGGCCTGCAGAGCACAGCCAGCTCACCACACAGATTTCTGGCCTGGGTGCCCACACTGCCTCTAGCAGAACACTCTGGAATTCTGTCCGTGATGATGGGTGTCTGAGCCACTGGCCAGAGAGCAGTCACAGGCACTTCTTCAGAACCCGCTGTCCTAGCTGGGTATGGGGGCCTAAGACTAGAATTCCAGCACTCAGGACATAAAGGCCTGGACTTCAAGAGACCTTGCCTCAAAAATAAAACAAAACCAACCAGCCAAACGAACAAGCAAAGGAGCCCTGAATACATTTCTTTCCTCCTTTTTCTTTTTAATTTATCAACTTTTAAAATTTATCTGTGCTGAGCTGGAGACATGGCTCAGAGGTTAAGAGCACTGACTGCTCTTCCAGAGGTCCTGAGTTCAATTCCCAGCACCCACATGGTGACTCACAGCCATCTGTAATGAGATCTGGCACCCTCTTCTGTGTACATAATAAATAAATAAATCTTAAAAAAAATTATCTGTGTGCATGTCAGAAGAGGACACCAGACCCCATTATAGATGGTCACAAGCTGCCATATGGTTGCCAGGAATTGAACTCAGGACCTCTAGAAGAACAGCCAGTGCTCTTAACTGCGGAGCCACCTCTCCAACCCTATTGCCTTCCTCTTAAGAGTGAACAAGTGAAGCCGGGTGGTGGTGGCACACGTCTTTAATCCCAGCACTTGGGAGGCAGAGGCAGGCGGATCTCTGTGAGTTCAAGGCCAGCCTGGTCTACAGAGCGAGTACTAGGACAGGCTCCAAAGCTACACAGAGAAACCCTGTCTCAAAACAAACAAACAAACAAAACAAAGAGTGAACAAATGTTCCCTTTGGGCTAAGCTGTCCCCTGCGGGCCAAGACTGGATTGTTAGCATTAGCATTCTGGCATTCTTTCCCTCAGGCCTGAGGTACTACTCAGCACTGTCCACCTCCACAAAACTCCTCTGGCAGAGACAAGACTTACCTCACCCTCTCTGAGCCCTCCAATGGGCAGATAGGAGGAAGGCTCAGCCTGTCTGTCTTTCCTCACAGATTCCAGGTCCAACTGTGCCTTCCTCCCAGTGGGCGTCTAGTTCAATGGCACAAGACTGTAGTGAGAGGGAGAAAGTAATAAAGATGCCAGGGTAGTGTGTGTCCTTTGCATTAAAATCAGTGCCTGAAGCCCATCCTGCTAGGCTTACCCCCAACATCATGCAGTGAAGCAGAGGTCAGCATCCAAAATGCCGTGAATCTGAGATGGGTAAGGTGCATAGGCCTCAGACCCTAGCACATGACAGGCAGGGTCTGAGTACCTCTTCCCTGAATCAGGCTGGGTGGCACCCAGGGTCCATTCTGCTGGACAGTCATGGAATAAACCCAATCCTGTTTCTCAGAAGTTGGGCCTTGACTTCCACAGTGACCTGGAAAGGTGCAACTTTTCAGCTAGGTATCTTGAGGAGATTGGATTGCTGAGGGCCTGCTGTGGAAGCCGTGGGACATTTCTCTGCTTCTCAGTAAATTGGGTCATTAAGCTATTTGGAAAGTAAGTCTTGAGTCCCTCCCCCACCCCCACCCCCCATCCCCGGCCAGTGCCTCAGCCTCTAAGGTTTCTGGCCTTGTGCTGTCTGGTTCTGGCTGCCACAAACCCAATCTAAATCCCAAAGGAAATTAACCTGAAAATCCTGGATTCTATAACAGTCTTGACTTGAAGCTTTTGAAATCATAAAAATTCTTTTCCCTCACCTCAGCAGTGCCCTTTACTCTCAGGAACACCTTGAACCTAGAGCAGAGCTGGAGGGCTATTTATAGCCCTGACACACTGCACAGGCTTTGATGAGCGCCTGCACAAGACTGGATGTCTGGGCATGTGGACCTGGCCATGGTATCATTTACCTCCTAATCCACAGTGGCTGCAACCCAGGAGATGCCTTGCAGAAGGCTTAGTGCCTGAGGACCCCAGCTGGTGGGTTTGGAAATGTCTGGGCCTGTGGCACGTGCTGGGCATGGAGAAGGAGGCAGTTTGAATTTCTGTGTCAGTTGGTACCACCAAGGAAGTTTCCCTGCTCATAGTGAACAGCACACTTAGGCAGGGTGAGACATTGTGAGTGGGCTGTAGCTTCCGACCAGGGGACCGAGTGTGGGCCTTCTGAGCTTGCAGAAGTAATTGAGCATAGAGTGTAATTGCTCAGGGTGTAATTGGGAACTTTTTAGGTGAGGTTATGTATGTATGTATGTATGTATGTATGTATGTATGTATGTATGTATTTAGAGACATGGTCTCACTATATCACTCTAGCTGGTCTCCAACTTAGTGAGATCCTGCCTCTGCATGCCAAGCACTTGGATTAAAACTGTGTGCAACCACACTGGGCTCAAGTGGGTTGGGCAATGGTGATTTTTAGTGAAGAATTGTACAAGTACCAGAGAGAAGCCGTGTTTGGTGGCTCAAGCCTGGAACCTCTGAATTACAGAGGCAGAACAAGAAGGATCTCTGTAAGCCTGAGGTCAGCCTGACCTATGTATCATTTCAACCTATCAAGAGCTACATAGTGAGCAAGATCCTATCTCAGAATGAATGAATAAATAAGTAAATAAATAAATACCAGAATGATAGGACTCATGCAGAAAAGTCTTTAATTTTTCAAAAGAAAGATGTCTCTCTTCTTGGCGTTTGGCTAAATCAAGAGAAAAGGAGGGTGCGGCTCATCCTAAGAGATGGTTGGAGAGTATATGGACAGCGATCATTAGTAGCAAGAGTCAAGGCTACCAGGACACTGTGTGTCTTAGTGTTCTATTGCTGTGAAGAGACACCATGACCAAGGCAACTCTTTTTTTTTTCCTTTGTGTAGCCTTGGCTGTCCTAGAACTAGCTCTATAGAGCAGGCTGACCTTAAACTCACAGAGATCCGCCTGCCTCTGCCTCCCAAGTGCTGGGATTAATGACATGTGCCCCCACCACCTGGCTAACCAAGGCAACTCTTATAAAAGAAAGCATTTAATTGGGAGCTTGCTTACAGTTAATCCATGATCATCATGTCAGGAAGCAGACAGGCATGGTGCTGGGGCAATAGTTTAAAGCTTTATATCCTGATCTGTAGGGAGAGAGAGAGAGAGAGAGAGAGAGAGAGAGAGAGAGAGAGAGGGAGACTGGGCCTGATGTGGGCTTTTGAAACCTGCAACAAGGCCACACCTCTTAATCCTTCACAAACAGTTTCATTAACTGGGGACCAAGCATTCAAACATATGAACCTATGGAGGCTGTTCTCTTTCAAACCACCACACTGTGCTCATCCCCAAATAATACATCGAATTAAAGATATGCCATTCTGTGTGAGACAATGCTCAGCTATTACCTTACAGGAACCTGGCAGAGAGCATTAAAGAAGTCTGTAAACTCGGTGGTGCATGCCTTTAATCCCAGCACTTGCAAGGCAGAGGCAGGTGGATCTCTTGAGTTTGAGGCCACCCTAGTCTACAGAGTGAGTTCCAGGACATTCAGGCCTACAAAGAAAGACCCTGTCTGGAAAAACCAAAGTAAATAAACAAAAATTCATAAGCCAGGGTTGGTGATATGACTCAGCAGTAAAGGTGCTTGCTGCCAAACCTCATGATGTAAATTTTAACCCCAGAACCCATATAAAGATGGGAGAGGAGGACTGAATCTACCAGCTGTCCTCCGATTTTTACACATATGTGCCCCCACCACAAATGATAATAATAAGTAAAGTTAAAAAAAGAGAGAACCATAAGGCACTCTACATAAAACCTGTGTATAATGTAATATGGGTTGTATGCTAGCAAACTTTGTCAAAGATCAGTTAATTGAACAATTACATTTTAAAAACGATGTTGCTAACATTTTAGCGATTGATACAATGTGTTCTTGCTCATCAATGTTTGGAAGTAGAAAACTTGCCAAATCTGTGGGTAGCACAAGGCTTATAGGGAAATTTCTAGACAATGACCAAAACCATCTCCTGAATTTAACAGCCTGCAACTGTGGGTTCAGGCCCATCTCTAACCTCCATACTCTTGTTGTGGTGTGTGTATGTATGCATACATACATCCATCCATACATACATACATACATATCACACACACACACATCACATACATGTAAAATAAAATGTCTGCCAAAGTAATTTCCAGGTTTGCATTAAGGTTCTTTATTTATTTTCACAGGGTCTCCTGGAGCCCAGGCTATCTGTAAGTGTCCTATATAGCCAAGGATGATCTGATCCTCCTGCCTCTGCTTCCAGGGTGCTAGGATCGCAGGCTGTGCCATCATGCTAGGTTTATGTGGTGCTGGTGGTGAGATCAAATCAGATTGTGTATGTTAGGCAAGCACTCTACCAACTGAGCCAGATCCTCAGTCCTGCACTGAGATTTGGCAATGGAGGGACATTGTGGTGGTTTGACAGAAATTGACCCCAAAGCAAGTGGCACTATTAAGAGGTGAGGCTTTGTTGGAGGAAGTGTGTCATTGTGGGGGCAGGCTTTGAAGTCTTTTTCTCCAGCTTCCCTCAGTGTGACAGTCAGTGGATTTCCTGTTGCCTCTGAGTCAAGATATAGCAGTCTCAGCTCCAGCACCACCTCTGCCTGCAGCTGACATGCTCCCCTTCATGATCATAATGGACTGAACCTCTGAAAATGTAAACCACCTCTGGGCTGGAGAAATGGCTCAGTGATTAAGAGCATTGGCTGCTCTTCCAGAGGTCCTGAGTTCAATTCCCAGCAACCACATGGTGGCTCTCAACCATCTATTATGGGATCTGATTCCCTCTTCCAGTGTGCATGAAGATAGGTCACTCATATACATAAAATAAATAGATATTTTGCCAGGCAGTGGTGGTGGCACACACCTTTAATCCCAGCACCTGGGAGGCAGAGGCAGGCGGATCTCTGTGAGTTCGAGGCCAGCCTGGTCTACAGAGCGAGTTCCGGGACAGGCTCCAAAGATACACAGAGAAACCCTGTCTCGGGAAAAAAAAATGTAAGCCACCTCAAATGTTTTCATTTATAGGAGCTGCAGTGGTCATGGTGTCAGAAACCTTAATTAAGACAGACATCTTGGTAATTTCTGTGAAAGAGCATTAGAGAGAGAGCCAAAGAGACCACAGTGTGTCGAGTTGGTTAAAGTTGCCTCCAGCCCTGTCCTGTTTTCCTGGGACACCAAGTAGATCACCATCGGTCACAGCAGAAGAAAGTTAGTTTCCTCTCTGCTCTCCCTGAGCCACTTGTATCTGAAGATCCAGGAACAATGCCCAGCCAAGGACACTGTGGGCCAGAAAAACAGGGAAGGACCCCGAAGTACCTCAAACTTCAATGTTTAATGCATATGGATGCTTTTAGGGTTTATTTATTTATTTATTTATTTATTTATTTATTTATTTATTTAAAAAACAACAAATACTGATGTCACATCCCTTTAATCTCAGCACTCTAGAGGGAGAGATGGACAGAAGATTTCTGTGAATTCCAAGGTATGCTGGTCTAGTTCCAAGTCAGCAAGGGCTACATAGTAAGACCTTGTCTCAAACAACAACAAACAGAACAACAACAACAAATGCACAGAATATAAGGAAATACCCTGACACCCTATTGGGGGGGGTAGTTTCTGCTGTGAACAGGGTAAGGCTGAACTTAGGGCTGGCTTGGCTCTGAAACGTTCCCTTTTCACCAGAGAGAGGGACTTCATTTAATGGTCCTGTAGCCTATCTCTAACGTTCAAAGAAAATGGCTTGCGCCAGGCAGTGGTGGCGCACGCCTTTAATCCCAGCACTCAGGAGGCAGAGGCAGGCAGATCTCTGTGAGTTCGAGGCCAGCCTGGGCTACCAAGTGAGCTCCAGGAAAGGCGCAAAGCTACACAGAGAAACCCTGTCTCGAAAAACAAAAAACAAAAAAAAAAAAGAAAATGGCTTGCTAATAGATACATCTGTCTCCAGCCAGAGGACAGCAAAAGGCTTCACCGTCCTGAAGAGTGCAGGGTGTTTTCTGCTGCTCCAGAATGAGAAAGACACAATGGGCTCACCAGGTGAGTGACAGCTGACAAACCAAGTAACTGCTGCTCCACCTCCGCTCCGGGTCAGGTACCAAGCACTCAGGTGTGGCGGCCTCAATTGTCCATGTCGGTCAGCATGACCCACCAGAGAGATCATCACAGCCCACCACAGCTCCAGCCTTCCTAATCTGTCAGAAAGCTCTCTATTCTGAGGCAAATGCTGCCTCCCCTCCCCTACTCTCCCCACATCTGAACCTCTTTTATGGATGTGTGCTTCCATTTTAAGATGACAAATGAGCTCTACAGATAGAGGAAAGATCTAACGGATTGTCTCCTACAAAGTTTCCAAAGCAGATCCAGGGCAGCAGCACACAGCAATGATCATAAAAGAATGTTTATTAGCCTAGTATAGTGACTCATGCTTGTAACTCAGAACTTGGGAGGCAGTGGAAGGGGCAGGAAGATTACCAGAAGTTTCAGACTAGACTGGCCAACACAGTGAGATCTTGTCTCATGAAGAAGAAGAGGCAGAGGCAGGGGAGGTGCTGGGGAGATGTCTCAGACATTAAGAGTGAATACTGCTTTTGCAAAGGATTGGAGTACAGTTCCCAGTGCTCACATCAGGCTAATCACAACTGATTGTAACTCCAGGGAATCCAACACCCTCTTCCATGGGCAGCTGCACTTACATGTGTATGCCCCTACAACACACACACACACACACACACACACACACACACACACACACACATTTAAATATAAATTTTTTAAAAAATTTAAAAGTGGGGCTGGAGAGATGGCTCAGAGGTTAAGAGCACTGACTGCTCTTCCAGAGGTGCTGAGTTCAATTCCCAGCAACCACATGGTGGCTCACAACCATCTGTAATGAGATCTGGTGCCCTCTTCTGGCCTGAAGTCATACATGCTGTATACATAATAAATAAATCTTTTTTAAAAAATTTAAAAGTATGTTTTGTTTTGTTGTTGTTGTTTTTCAAGACAGGGTTTCTCTGTGTTGTTTTGGTGCCTGTCCTGGATCTCGCTCTATAGACCAGGCTGGTCTCGAACTCACAGAGATCCGCCTGGCTCTGCCTCCCGAGTGCTAGAAATTATTCTTTAGAAGTGGTTGTAGAGTAAAGATAGACCTCCCCTTGGGCAAGGTTAAAATCCTTATCTAAAATCTAAAACATTTTCTTTTAGATAAGTTTGCCAAGGCAAACTTTTACTTGAATATACATGTACATATACATGTATATATACATATAAATATATATGTGTGTATATATATATATATATATATTTAATGTAACAGGGCCCCAGACCTTAGGACAACTGACTCCATGATGGAAGTACCATTCAGGCTGTGAAACTCAGCACGTAGACAGCAGTAACACCTGCCAAAACTAAAACAAAGGTCTAATAGTTCTGGGAAAGTCTCAAAACATACTAACCTTGACTTTTGGCTTCTGTAGTTCCACTTCTGGCTAACTGTTCTTGTTAACTGATATGTCAACCCAGAACATGGTTTTTGTACTTTAAAGCTCACCCCGAGAAAGGCTCAGTGCTGCACTGGGATCCCAGACATCTGGTATAGTTGCCAGTCAACTAATAAAGACTTTCTATTGGCTTAAACCCATGTCCCAGCAGTCTTCTCTGGTGAATACCCCACAACATAATCACACATGTACAGACACACATATATGGAGAGGAGAGGTGAGGATATATAGATATAGATAAACAGATAGATAGATAGATAGATAGATAGATAGATAGACAGACAGATAATGTGTCTTAGGAAGTCTCAAACTGGATATGTGAGGATGACCCTGAATTTCCTAATCTTTCTGCCTCTGCTTCCCAAGGGCTAGTATTACAGAAGTATGCCACCATACCTAGGTTTATGTGGTGCTGGGGATCCAACCAGGGCTTTGTGCATGTTAGGCAAGCAATCTATCAACTGAGAGCTACATTCCCAGCCCCAAGGTAGACTTTTTCTTTTCTTTTTTTCTTCCTTTCTTTTTTCTTCTTTTTTTGAGACAGGGTTTCTCTGTAGCCCTGGCTATCTTGGAACTTGCTCTGTAGACCAGGCTGGCCTCAAACTCAGAGATCTGCCTGCCTCTGCCTCCCAAGTGCTGGGATTAAAGGCATGCACCACCACTGCCTGGAAACATCCATCTTTTAAATTAATTTATTTATTTTTATTTTATGTGTCTGGATGTTTTGCCTGTATATATATATATATATTATATATATATATATTTGCCTGTATACATACATACATACATACATACATACATACATATATATGTCTGTGTGCCACATGCATGGCTGATGCCCCCAGAAGCCAGAAGAGACATTCAATCCTTTGGAACTGGAGATACAGAAAGTTGTTAGCTGACATGTGGGTACTGGGAATCAAACCTGGGTCCTTTGGAAGAGGATTCAGCCAGTGCTCTTAGCCACTGAGTCACCTCACCAGTCCCTATTTTTATTTTTTACTGGTGGAAGGTTTAGGATGGCTCCTAAGTTCTTGGGCATGCTAGGTAAATGCTCTGTCACTGAGCTACACTCCCAGCCACTTCTTTCTCTGATAAATATTTTTGTTTGACCCAATAAAACCCCAGTTTTCTGTTAGACTATTCATTTGTTAAAATAAATATAGGTCAAAGATTTATTTAACTCATGAGTGCATGGACCAGCATTTGGAAAGAGATGTACTCTTAGATTCCTAGGGAAATTTTGTACTGATGAAATCTTCAGTTGAAAAACCATGATGAGGGCTGGAGACATGACTCAGCAGTTAAGAGCATTTGGCTTTCTTCCAGAGGTCCTGAGTTCAATTCCCAGCAACCAGCAGCAGCAGCTCAATGCCCTCTTCTGGTTTGTAGGCAGACATGCAGGCAAAGCACTTGTGTATATTAAACAAACAAACAAACAAACAAACAAACAAATAGAAAGAAGGAAAAAAAAGAAAAAGAAACACCACGATGAAGTTCAATGTCATCTTCAGCTACACAGTGAGTGTGGTGATATTTTATTTGTGCTTTAATAAATAAAGCTTACCTGGAGATCAGAGGAAATAGCAAGCCATTTTAAGCAAACAAAGAAGTCGGGCAACGTAGTACACACCCTTAATACTATCACTTGGCAGGCAGGATCTCTGTGTGTTCAAGGCCACACTGGAAATAGAGCTAGGTGTGGTGGCACATGCCTTAAATACCAAAAATAGTTAACCATGGAGGTCTGGAGGTCTGTACAGACAGACAGGAAGTGACAGAGCTGGGTAGGAAGAGGAAGTGGTGTAGCTGAACGGAGAGAGCAAATCAGATGGCAGAATAGCAAAGCATATAGCCGTGGGTAGACAGGAAGTCACTCACATTTGGAAGCTGCAGAGTTGGTAGGTAAGGTTGGCTGGTGGCTTTCCCTATCTCCCTGATCTCTCTAAGGCTTTCGTCCCTACATTTGGTTTCGTGTTTTTTATTTAATAAGACCATTTAGAAATTCATCTACAAGTGAGTTTGAGGACCTGTCTTTAAAAAAAAAAAAAGCACACAGACACACACACACACACAGACACACACACACACACACACTCACGAAACAAAAACGGTTGTGACTGATTCTTGGGGTGGAAGTGGGAGAGGCACATTGACCCTGAGAGTCCCAGTATTCAAAGCAGACAGAGTTTGCTTCCTCTGAGAGGCGGGAAGGAAGTCAGTTTACTAATCAAGGATGAAGATAAATGTCTTCTAAGGTCTTCACAAAGGGAACCATGGGCCAAGAGTGATGGTTGCTTGTGGACTACTTTTGGGGAGCCCAGGCTCCAAACCAAGTACAATTCAGCAAAGCAGCTCCATGAGGGGCTGGGACATTTGGAAAACCCACAGCACCAGAGCAGTGTTTATTAGCAATCTTTGAAAATTATTCTCTGGCTCCAGGTAGATCTAGAGGCTCAGCCTTCCAGGGGGCAGAGGAGCTGGGGTGAAGATATACTGAGCTGTGGGCAGTGGGATGGTCACTGTCTCATGGAAAGATGAGAAATCAGAGCTGCACAATGACAGGTAGATGGAGTAACTTCCTCAGACATGCAAGGAAGCAATCCGTTTTCTCCAATGGACTGTCACAGGGTATGTCAACCACATTTTAGGGTGGGCCCTGTGTCCAGAAGTAGTTGCCAACAAAAAACCAACTCAGTGGCATTTTTTGTGGACTTTTTGTTTCATTTGCTTTGACTTTTTTGTCTTATTATTCTTATATTCATATTTTCGATATGTTGCATGAAAAACAATTTTAATAAAAATAATTTAAAAGATATGAAGGGAAGCAGGAGCCCCAAGCTAAGCATCACCACCAGCATCGTTAGCATCAATACTAGTACCAGTGTTATCAGCTAATTTAACATCAGCATCAGCACCAGTATCCTCAGCATCAGTACCAGCATCATCACTTTCATTATCATATCATCATCATCATCATCATCATCATCATCGTCATCGTCAGCAGCAGCAGCAGCAGCAGCAGCAGCCTACATTATAGAAGCAGTGAAATTCGATCTGGGCACATTCTCAAAGCAGGTGTTTCCAATGCAGCCAAATGAGGCTGCACATAGAATTTTATGTTCTGACAAATTGCCATGGTAATCACACTGTTCTTCATTTGACAGCTTATTATCTAGCAGTCAAAGTAATTGGGGAAATTTTTGTTTCTGTGTTACATGGATCTAACAGTGGGAATATCAGGGAAAGGGATGGAGGGAGGCAGAGGCATCATGCTTCAAGGCTTGGAAGAGGAAGAGGCAAAGCGAGAGGTAGAGAGGAAGAGGGAAAGAGGGAGGGAGGGGCTGAGTGAAGGGAGGGCAGGCACAAGGGAGGGAGGAGGCAGAGCAGAAGAGAAGAAAGGAAGAGAGAAAGTGGAAGACAGAATCCAGCTGATGCTAACAGGAAAAGATTGGAGGATGTGGAAAGGCGGAGGCTTAGGGTCCCCGAGGGCATCAGCCCCAATTGAGAGGCAGCTGGGCAGAGTCTAATCAGGGCCTGTGGTTGGCAGGTTCCACAGAGAACATCTGTGTCTTTCCTCAGTAAGATAAGGTTGCAGGCAGTTTCCCTTTGAGCCTCAGAAGCCCCTGCAGGGAGCAGCCTCACTTCAGTGTGGAGACAGCACGCAGACACTGTCCTCTGATCTGTGGCTGTTGCACATCCAGGGGGCCCACGTCATCTACTGGAGGGGGAAGATTCCTAGTCTGACTCAAGCTACATGCTTCCATTTCAAAGCACATCGTTGACTTTTCCTGGAGAAATAAGGATATGGCCATCAGGACAACCGAGAGCAGCAGACACTTTTATGAACTTCACTTTCCGTATGATGCTCCCACTGTGCCTGCGGTAGATGGTCACGAAGGGGCCAGTAAATCATCACTGAGTTGTCACTGAGGACTTGATTCGTTTATTATTTTATGTGTATGAGTGTTTTGTCTGCATGTATATATGTGCACTACATGCATGCCTGGTGCTTGAGGTCAGGAGAGGGTATTGGATCCCCCGGGACTGGAGTTACAGACAACTGTGGGCTGCTGGGTGCTGGGAATCTAACCAGGGGGCCTCTGCAAGAGCAACAAGTAAGCGTTTTTAATTGCTGAGCTAACTGCAGCCCCAAGGACTTGTTGTAAGGATCTTTGCTCCCATTCAGCTGCCTAAGTCATTCTGAGAACTCTGCCAGCTCCTCCAAAGGACCTCGGGTATGGGGACTAAGACCCTGAAAGTGTAATAGCTCAGTTAGGCTCAATCTGGTTGCAAACCCTTTCTAAGATCTGCAGGACCAAGAAGGCTTGATGCTTGTGGACTATGCCCCAACTTGGCTCATCAGCCCCAACCAAGGTGATAATGGAGGGAAGGGGGGTTGATGATGGGACGTTGTCTTTAGATAGGATTGCCCTGCCAGTGTGTGAAGGGAGTCCATTTACACAGAGTGGAGAGCAGAGCCCTTGACTAAGAAGCAGAGAGTCCAAGGCAGGAGGAAACGGAGTCCCAGTGACATTGACTAAAATCCTGGGTTGACCTCTGTCTGAACCAGAGAGCATTTGTTTGGATTTGAGGTCCCCCAAAGGCCTGTGTACTGACGGCTTGGGCGCCATATGGCAGTGTTGAGAGGTGGAGTTCTGGGAGGCGAGTGAATCCCATGCACTCTGGGTTTATTCACAGATGGATTCATATATAGTTTTAGGAGTTAATGAGAGGTGATGGAAACAGGGAGATGGAGTGTGGTTGGAGGAGGCTGGTCACTGGAGCTGTGACCTTAAAGAGGGTCCTTGCTAGTGGTCTGTCTACCATGAGGTGAACAGCTTTGTGATGGTCTGTCTTGCCACACGCTCAGAAACAATGGAGCCAATCATCCATGGACTGAAACTTCTGAACCTGTGGGCCCAAAGAAATGCTTCTTCCTTTGTGTTGGCTCTCTCTCTCTCCCTTTCTCCCTCCCTCTCCCCCTTCCTCCCTCCCTCTCCCCCTCTCTCTCTCCCTTCCTCCCTCCCTCTCCCTCTCTCTCTTTCAGTGATAGGGTGGCTAAGTGGTTAAGAGTACTGGCTGCTCCAGGTTCTCTCTCTTGTTGCTCCAGTTTCAGGGATCCACTGTCCACTTCTGGACTCTGCAGGCACCAGTCATGTGTGCATACATACAGGCAATACCTATGCACATTAAACTTTTTAATGTTTTTTTAGACAGAGTCTCTCTACATACCCCTGGCTGTCTTGACACTCACTATGTAGAACAAGTTAGCCTCAAATTCACAGAGATCTACGTGCTGGGATTTAAAGATATGTGACACCACACCTGGCTCTAATTTTTTTAAATTAAAAATGTTTGAGGACTAGGGATGCAACTTGGATAGTAAGGTGCTTGCCTAGCATGTATGAGGCCATAGGATTGATTCTTAGCAACACACAAACCAGGTGTGTATGTATGCATGCCTATAATTCTGTCACTTAGGAGACAGGATTGCCTACCAGTCTGAGGCCAGCCTTGTCTACACAAGTGAGTCCCAAGCCAGACCAGGAACTGTTTCAAAAAACCAAACCAATCAGAGAAATGATGAAAACCATACTTTTAGTTGTTAATGCTTTGAGATAGGGTATTACTGGGTAGCTCAAGTTGGGTTCAAAA
>CABHPH010137464.1:0-12038 GCA_902168325.1 Peromyscus nudipes
TTTTTTGGGGAAACACTGCAAGGGTACAGGTCAGATATGGGGGGATTGGGAACTGACTGGGATTGGGGTGCATGCTGTGTAATTCCCAAAGAGTCAATAAAAACATTATTTTCAAAAAGAACTGGTGGTTTTGTTCAGCTGGAGCTGAAACCAGTATGGTTAGCAAGAGAAGAGCACCAGTGACAGAAACCTTAGCTTTGCTGGGGCAATCGGTGCTAGTTAATTCAAGCTGAGAAATGAATGGTGATTAAGAAAAGAACAGCATAATTGGGGGAAAAAATCTCCTGGGAGTATTTCTTCATAGTCAGCACACAGGGTGGCAGCTGAAGTTGGTAATGTGTGAGAGTCATGCAGGTAGAGCTAGTTTTGAAGATCTAGAAAGCATTTTAGAAAGTAGATGAGGCTTGGAATTGTGAGGCATAACAGGAGTCTCTGAAGAGGGGTTAGGAGGGGCCGCTAGGTGAAGGTACAGTCTCAATAGCAGTGAAGACCCTAGAGCAGGAGATAGTGCTTCCCTGGGTTGATCACCTAGAACAGCAGTAGCTGTGCAGTGGAATTGGGAGGAGTCTGTGAGAGGAACTCTGTGTCCTATAGATAGCTGAACTGGAGAAGTGGACTTGTGTGGAGTTTTGGATCCTAGAGGATGGTGAGTAGGTGCTGTCTATCAAACATTTAACTTTTTACATGGTTGAATATTGCTTTTATTTTTAATTGATTGTAATTATGCTCTGCTTTTTCCTTTTTGTATTGAAGATGTATTCAAAGGATTAAGGGTATGCTACCATCACATCTGGTCTAAAAACAATGGTTTGACCAAAAAACAATATTTAAAAACTGATTATATTTTAAAAGTGTGTCAGCTAATCCATAACAGTCACAGCTCAGCTACAAGCAAACATGATATAGAATGTATAGAAAGGCCTCATGGCATAGAATGAATAGTACCACTCCACACGGTGTATGCGCTGTCAGAAGAGCTATGATCATCCCAAGGACGTCCTTTTTTTTTTTTCCATGGTTTATGAATTGTGACTGACTTATTGCTTTGTAATGTCTGGGTTATGACCACAAAGAAGTGTTGTGTAACTGTGCTAGGTAGTTTTATGTCACCGTGATGCAAGTTAAAAGTCATCTGAGAGGAGGGAATGAAGCTCAATTAAGAAAATTCCTTCCTAAGATCATAAGATCAGGCTGTAGATCTTATGCCCTTAGGCCTCAGTGCATTTTCTTAATTACTGATTGAGGGGGAAGGGCCCAACCATTGTGGGTGGTGTCATCCCTGGGCCAGCAGTCCTAGGTTTTATAAGAAAGCATGTTGACCGTGCCACGGGAAACAAGACAGCACTTCTCCATGACCTCTGCATTAGCTCCTGCCTCCAGGTTCCTGCTCTGTTTGAGTTTCTGTTCTGATTTCCTTCAAGGATGGACTGCAATGTGAAAGTGTAAGCCAAATAAACACTTTTCTCTCCAACTTGCTTCTGGTCCTAGAGTTTCATTACAGCAACAGAAACCCTAACTAGGAAAGTAGCCAAATGGAGTGTCACAAATAATTTGGTAGCATTAATCTTTTGTGAATGTGTAACAACAACAGTTGGTTCTCTTTCAAAGGCACTGTGAATCTGAGGTGTTTTTGTTAGCATTCACTTGTGTTGCACTGTTGCAACCATGCAGCATGCTCTTTGTACTGCATATGCTGCCACCCCCTGCTATGCCCACAAACGCTGCAGTGCACCCAGCTTAGGTTAGAAACTATTAAATCTTAGAAATTGCTTTTCTTCTACTACACATTTTTTTTTGATCTTACAAACACAATGGTTTAAACATTATGTTTAGGAAAAATGAAGATATTTCCTAGCATCACTTTCTAAAATGTAAGCATCATATTATTAAATCTTTGTATTTTATTGTGTTAAGATGTTCAATTTTAAAAATTACTATTTGAGTTGCTTACAAATTTCATAAGACATTGCCGTGAGTTTGTCTTAGGATTTGGATATAATTCCTAATAGCTTTTTTTTTCTTTTTCTTTTTTCTTTTTTCTTTTTTTTTTTTTTTTTTGTTTTTTCAAGACAGGGTTTTTCTGTGTAGTTTTGGTGCCTGTCCTGGGTCTTGCTCTGTAGACCAGGCTGGCCTTGAACTCACAGAGATCCACCTGGCTCTGCCTCCTGAGGATTAAAGGCATGCACCACCAACACCCAGCCTAATAACTTCTAAATTGGTACTAAATATACCTCTTTTTGATTTTTGTACTGTGGAGTGCCATTCTTCCCATTAGTAACTATAAAATGGTAGTATCAGATAATCTAAGATGCTGTGTGTCCTTCAATGCTAAATACTGGATACTGTTCAGTTATTTATGTGCAAAGGAACAAGCATCTCATTAGTTATACAGACTTCTTTATTCCTCTAAAAAATGGCAAAATTTTTAGTGTACTGGATTCCTTAAAAATAAATTTCTTTATAATTCTTATTGGTCAGATTTTATATGTATACTCATTTTTTATATTTGTACACATACAGTTGCATAAGATGTTTTTGGAGAAGGTTTTGGGTTGAGTAAGTTTAAGAAAACCAACTTTAACAAGTAAAAAACCCACATTTTTGACATCTTAGTTACATTTTTTTCATTTTCTGGGAGCAAGGGTTGTATTCCACTACTCACTGTTTTATCAGAAAGGATTTGAGTGTTGGCAGCAAGCACAAGTTTACGTTACCTTGTCTTTTTTTATTTAGTTTTTCATCTTCCAAGGACCTTAGCTCTGATTCTTTACACACATCTCATTTTATTCAGCAATTTTAGCGTGAGCATTCCTAAATCTTTCTTGAATTTGGCAGTCTCTAAAATATGTAACCAATCAGTGTGTGCATATGCCATCCTGTATGTCATGGGGATTGCCTCTGCTCTACAGTGTCACTGAACAATTTCACAGTTGATCACAAATTTTATATATTACCCAAAGAATTGACAAATAAGCATACTAGAGCATTCAAAGTCCTATCTAAAAGATTGACTATTAAGTATCACTCACTTTAGTTTCCAAACTGATTGACATTCTAGTGTGCTTCTAACCATCAATATTTTACAACTTCATAGTTAAGAAATGAAAATGAGTGCCTCTTTAATTATATAATTATTAAAACAAATTTAAACAAATTTTTTTTCAGTTATTCTCAGTAGAAAAATTTGAAAATCCCCATTTATCTTGTCTTTGTAAAGGGTAATGAAATTGATGTGTAATTCATAACAAATGGCTGTAATTACATTTTTGTTTGAAGTGATCTTTAGATGTATTTATTGGATATGAATTTATGGAATTACTGGGAAAAAACTATGTCCCTAACAGCTGATAACTGAGCCATTGTAAAATTTGTATTCTAGTATTTTTGTACTCTTGGAAAAAAATCATTGTAATGCCTGTATTCCTCTAAGTGATCCAATCAGGAATAATGATGACTCAACAGTAAATGATAACATTTAGAAAGAAGTCTGTTATCAGGAGTTCCTGTAATGTTGACTTAGTGTTGAGCAAGTAGAATTGCTGAGAGGCTGAAACCAGGAATGAAATCTGAATAATCAGGAGAAAAGAGCCAGCATCTGCCGAGGGAGAGACAAACCGAGGACACCATGAAACAAGAAGTATGTATTCAGGGGAAGGAAGGAGAACTGTGACTAAGTGAGCTATGTGAGCATAACCAAGGAGGTGGGAAATGAAGCTGAAAAGAGGAGAGGATCTTTAGGGTATGTCCATTCATAGTCATCTTGAAAAACACGTGTTTTATGTCTCCATGGCTTAATTAGTGTTTTATCATGGTTTGCTACCAGCATGCAATAGCAAATTGTATGACCGTGTTACTGTCTGTGATCAATATAGTGAGCAAATCACAGAGATTCATCTTCTTAACCAAACATAAGTTGCTTTATGCAGTGCATTAAGATATTTATGAATAGTTCCTAAACACTGCAATTTTTGTATAGATTGTGCATTCCATTTACATGGAAATCAATGTGTTCTGTTGGAGGTTAATGTACTAAGTTAAACACTTTCTCCTTTGTTTTTAAGTTTCTAGGCTACACTATAGTGAAAAGTTTTCCTTTAAAATAATAAAGGTATTTATCACTGAAAGTAACCAAAGGAACTTTTTTGGCATCTTTCCCAGAAAAGAAAATTATCCCTATAGCACTTTGGAAGTAAGTAGGGAAATTATAAATAATCTAAAACTCACATTAAATGTTTGTATGAAATATACAGTTATACAGTATTGTGGAGAACTAATTTTTTCCATAATCCATTTAGGATTCTGTGACTCTATCAGAATGGAAAAATGAACTCCCAGGAGAAATTTCCCATTAACATTTCATTCTGCACTTCAAAGATCATGACTGGTCTTATATAACAGCTTGAAACCTATTTGAAATGTAAGAGCTGATCGATAAATTAGTGGAGTTTGATGATAGGTAGTAGATGGAGATATCTTCTCTTGACTAAATTCAAACGTATGGTGCTGATGTCCTCTGAACGCATTACAGAGTAGATACAGGACTGGTGGGGGAGTCAATGATCTCAATGTCATCCCACATCATGAGGAAGAAACTTGTGAAGCTTACTGTGGAGTTAGTGATCCAACTTGGCTGTTACTTCTGGGATCTATGTTGTGTGCTCAGTTGCCTTCTGCACTTACCAAAGTAAATTATAGCAACATAAACTTCTCCCTAGTAGGAAATGTAGCTTTGGTTCCTCAGTCCCTCTGAACTAGTTTACCATACCCCTGCCAATAGTAATATAATCTTTGTATTATCTCCTTACCTATATTAGAAATACATAGATTAGCTTTTAAAATTACACTTTGTGACATTCTAACATTCTATTTTAGAATGAGATATAAATAAACTGTTCTGTGTTCACCCTAAATTTCCAGGCATAATTTTTCTGTTTTCTACAGTTGGCATGACCCTCTTACAACCTTTGTATATTTGCTGGTGTTTACCTTCAGTTAAAAAATATTTTGAAGTTATTATCACTTTCTTGCATTTATTTTTCTCTGTTGCATTAATTTGACTGGTCTTTAAATTTAAATGACTTGGGCTTATAATTCTTTCATTATTCATAAGGAAAATAGGTAGATTTCTCACCCAGGTACTCTGTGATCATCAGTCCTGCTGCTTATTAGCACTGTTCACGGTTGCAGTGCATTCTTTGAGCATATTGATTAGACTATAAGGAACTTGAAGACAGGGTTATATACCTTAGTCATTTAGCTCAGTGTCTTCCACAGTGAATATGCTGAGACTGAATAAATACAGACAGTAAAACAATATAATTTTCACATTCATCAAGAAATTCCGGGGTTCACTTCATACAGATGTGAGCCAGCATATTTAACTGACTTGAGTGAGAAATATCCCAGTATTTCTTATGGAAGAGTATAACTATCATTCATTTATATATCACTTTTTCAAAATGCCATGCTGTAATCATTCATCTCTATCAGCTATGGTCTGGGGATGTCTAGAAATACCTTATGGAACTCAAGGCTAATATGACTGATAATGAGGACACAGCTGAGTTTTGTAAACTTTGCCCTCATTCGTCACCACATGCAGAGAGGATACAAAGGTGTTGAGGGTCACGTGATTAAGCCATGCACATCTCTATAGAATAACAATCGACAGACTTGCACATTCTCCCTTACCAATAATTCCCAGTAAATTTTGTCATTACTTTGAAATGAAAAATAATTTCTGCCATTCTAAACTGTTTGTTTTCCTAAATAAGTTCAGCATCCAAGAAAAAAAGGTCTATTTCTCATGGTGAGGTCATGTTTTATGGGAAAATTATAAAACCAGTAAGAAGTGTGACCAGAAGATTCTGAAGGATGTTTAAGATAATTAATATATTTCAGCTTTCAAATATGACCGTTTTCAACAAAATAATAAAATATTCCATGCTTTTTAATTTTATTGCCCAAATAAAAATCTGAGTGTATAAAATTTTATAAATGATCAATTTTATGAATTTACTATGGACCCCAGATGACATGATGGTGCTGAGGATCCTGGAGTTAGCCACAGAATTAAATCTGTAACTCAATTCATATAAACATTTTTACTTCAAAAAGATTATTTGCAAAATGTAGTGGTTCTTCTTAAAGAGTAACTTCGAAGATGTCTTTTGTACAAAAGAGAGGCCCGTAGGGTCTCCATAGGAGCTCCCAGGCACAAAGAAGCTTAATGTACTGTGAACTAATATTTTTAACTTTGCTTTTGCAAATTACCTTTATAACGTTTTATGACAGGAATAATGTGAGAAAAAAATTAAAATTGCTCTCTAATGTCAGTTTTCACTTACCTTTGGAGATTGATTATTAATAGGTGAGTGGACTGTTTTCATTCCATGATTTATTTACTTACCAAACATTTACTGAGAAATTCCTATGTATCAAGCTTGTTCAGTGTTATGAAAATTGATAGGTGATGGAATTTGGAATCTATCAGGGATGACTGATACATATTTGAGATAAAAAGCTATGACATAGGATTTGAGGGAGAAAAGTGAGTTTAGTTCCCTCACAGTTTTCAAGCAGGGACTTTATCCTTTCATACACCGAGAGATAAATCACTCCTACCAGTCTGCAGAAGAAAGATGATTTTCTTTCTGATAAGGTCAGGCCCAGCTCTGAAGTCTCTGCATTTTGTTATTTTAGTCTCATTGCTTAAAAGCAGATGCCTTTAGGAGGAAATTGCCTTTGAAAATTCTGTTTGGAAAATCGCCATCACTCATGTGTTAATTATCGCAGCAACCCACTTTAACCCTCACAGAAACTGATTATAAAATACATTGGTGTGTCCACATGTATATCACAGCTCAATGACTATTGATGTAAATAGAAACTCTCTCACATGTATTATTTTCACAATTTTGTCACAACCAATATGGAGCTGAATGTTACCTTTGAAACCATATATATATATATATATATATATTCTCTTAGCAATCTACCTATAGTATTGCATTGGAAAACCTCAAAATGAAATACATTTATATCTGGAAAAAAATCTAAATATGTCATTTTCCAGACTCTTAGATTTGGGTTCCTCAATTATGATGGTTAATGTATTCCATTTTTCCCTTCTTTTTCTATGAGTGTATTTTGCAAAGATGAGACTGATATATATCAACATATATTTAATAAATCTAATAGCCAAAGATTACATGTGTGTTCCTATTGGAGGTAACTGAAGGCCTAAATAGAGTACTGACTACCTTTGGCAGAGAGGGAATTTTGAGTGGGGATGTATTTTCTCTCCTCCCGCAGCTCTTGGCTCAGTCTCTTGCCTGCTGGTCTCTCCTACAGGTTTTGGGTTTCCCAAACCTCCACCACGCAGTGAGCACACTGTTAAAGGAAATCTGACTGCATAACTCCACCTTGTTGGTTCTGCTTCTGTAGTTTATTCTGCTGAATAAATGTTTTAGGGGCTTCAGGCTGTGATGATTCACAGTAATATTAACTAAAAAAATTGAGTCTAAGTGAGACAAGTTACCCAGTATGTGTGTGACAAGGTGATTCAGATACTGAAAGGAAAACAGCGTGAGCAAACTGAAGCTAGAAAGAGCTTTACCATCAGTGGCAGGGGACACTGGTGGGAATCTGAATGCAGTTAAGTTCTTGTTAGCTGTGCTTGCAGCGGCATCCATGCACACTTCAATGCTTCAGCTCTCTATAATGGCTTTCTTCTCCTGTCCTTAACTTAATTTCATGCAGGAAGCCTTGGGTATCTGTATAAAAGTTCCAGACATGTTCAGTGGGTCTTCAAACATATTTTATCTATCTATAATGATAGTAGTCTGGCTTTTTGAACAACTATTACAGCAATTTTGATTATTGATAAATTACCACTCAATTCTCCTGTCATTATTATTATTATTACTCAATATTCCCATCATAAAATGTTATCATAGTTATCATAAATAGTGTAATACATAAGGAAATATACTCATAAATAGTTTGTTTCCTGGTTCTGGTCTCTGATTTTGAAAAATATGAGTCAATGCTTTTCTTAATATGATAAAATTAGTTATTAACTCACTGTTTCACTTTCTAATAGAACTTATATTTTATGTTTTCTAACAAACATATAGAACAAATAAAGAATAATATAGGGGAAGAGTGTAAACTTGCCAATAGTTTCTTAATTACTAATACTTTCACATTGTGGTAGTTTGAATAAGAAATGTCCCCACAGCCGAGGTATTTGAATCTTTGGCTCCTAGTTGGTAGTCCTGATCATGGAACCTTTAGAAGAAGGATCCTGTGGAAGGAAGTACATGACTAGGGCTGGGCTTTGAGAGTTTACAGTCTCACCCCACTTACAGTTTTCTTCTTTGTGTCTGTGGTTGAATCTATCAGGTTTAAGTTTCTTGGGCTGGCTAACTGCTCCCATGCTCCTCAGCTCCCCCTCCCATCCTTATGGAAGGTTTCTCAGAACTATGAGACCAAATCAACTCTCTTTTCTATTAGTTGCTTTTTCATGAATTTTCGCTATAGCAACAGAAAAGTATGTAATTCATACCTCTTGAACGATGTAAAAGATGCACTTGAAGCTTTATTTGCACTGCCTCACACTCTAACCAGTTTTCTTCCTGTTTTCATTTACATCTCTTACTATCACTGCATCTTTCCATATTATTATAAAATAATCTTTTTATTGAAAATGTATACATAAGTTTTATAAGGAAGTATATTTTCATAAACACTTTTTACATTTGGTAGATTTATACTATCTACCCTTTTAAAAATCATAGGTGGATTTTGTGTACTTTAATCCCAAGTGGATGCTTCAATCATAAAGCTTTTTTATATGTGCATACATTTTGTTCATTACTAAATTATTCACAGTATATAGTCTTCTCTTATATTCTTTGTCTCCTCATATAATAATATTTTAGTGTTTAATTGAGTTGAAATTTTGTGATTTTTAAGTAGATCAATTAAAGTGATGTTTTCTAAATGTTTCAGTTAAAATAATATAAAGTAAATTATAATGCTGCATAAATATAAGTGTCTCACTTAGAAGGTATAAGCTTTCTTTCTGTACTTGCTTATGTTTTATTGATTGACTTTGAATAGAATTTAATGGTGTAACTGTCTTTAGTGTTAGCTAAGTGGCCTGTGTTAAGTACTCAATGAACTAGCTAACATAGGATAATAAAAAGAGGTCTTCAAATTAAAACCCTTAACCATGCTACCTAATAAACCACCAGATTACCATTTTTTCTAGATAAAATTTCCAAAGAAATTGAAATGGAAAATCATTCCATGCACTCTCCACTTGAAAGCCCATTATATGTTTTTCTATATCTAGGGCCTTAATTTATAGAAATTGGCCACAATGAACATTGTCTTTCCAAGTCCTAAATTTACTTTAATTTTTTTTTGTTTTCTCTGAGATGATTTGAGCTTGCATATTTTAAAAATCTGCTTGGTGAAGGGTATGATCACAAATGTTGAATGGTAGTTAATCATCATTTAATCTTCTTCAATATCTTGGAGTATATTATGCAGTTAACATTTTCCAAGGGAGATGTTTTCCAATGATGTTAGACAGAATTATACATGCATTTTTCTCACAACTAATATCCTCATTAGCCTAGCAATGCCTAATTCAACTCTCTGGGATTTTACAATCGTATCATTTTTTTCCTCCAGAGATTTTTGTGTTTCATCTTCTCTAAATAAAATTCTTGTGCATTGTAATCTCTCTTCCTGTACTGTGTTCTATGTCTGGAATATTGCCAAATATTTAAAATGGTTATGTATTCAAGCAATAATAGATGCCACTCCCAAACATATCAGTTAGTTTTCAGACATATATGACCTTCGGGGTTCCTGACCAGGGATTTTAAAAACATAAAGGAAAAACATTTTAGTTTTCCCTCTGGAAAACTCTTTTAGTTGCTAATTTCACATCACTGAAAGAGAAGTGTGCTTATGGCTTATGTCAAAATCTGCATTTCCCTACTTCTCAATGTGTCAGGAAGGAGTGTAAACTTTAAGGCTATGTAATCTGCTATGTACCATTGCTCATATCCAAGTATGGTTCTTGATCATCTACTCACAGAATCTACTGATGGGTACAAATGGCATGAGAAAGTCAACTGCTCACTCTTTGACATTGCTTAGAAATGGGTATTTTGTAATTATTGCTTTTATCCCAAAGAAAAGCAAACATATTTGAGTTGAGAATAAAGTTGGGGGTCTCAACTAATGTCTGAAGTCCTCATTCAAAAATCCATCAGTTGGACAGGATGGTGCAGGCCTTTAATTCCAATACTTGGAAGGAAAGACAGGCAGATCTCTCTCTGTGAGTTCAAGATCTGCCCAGTCTACATAGTGAGACACAAGCCAGCTGAGTCTAAAATGTGAGGACCTATCTAAACAAAAAACAAACAAACAACAAAACCAAACAAATATTTCAGTTCTTATTTTTGATAACTCAGATAAATACAAATTCAAAACATTGCTGTTTATAGAGATTACATTCTATAATTCCAATTTTGGAGTTTTCCTCAAATATATTTCTAAGTGGTTACTTGTTCATAAACTAAACTGTTACATTTTTTCTCATTAAAGTATATATATATATATATATATATATATATATATATATATGCTTTCCCATAAGAGACTCTTAATTCAATGTTAATGTGCTGGCAATATTTAAACACAAATAATAAAATAATAACCCATGACAAATAAGGTAGTTTGTGCTTGACAGAGATCTCCTTGAAGAAGTGGAATCATCCTAATTATGAAAGACAATCTTATGTGAGTAAAAGTTGAATGAATTTAATTTATTGAATGATTTGATTTTTCTGGTATTTAGATTTTAGACTTCATTATAGATTCTAGATATTAATCATCCTTCAGTCAGTAATTTATTCTCTTATCTGGGAGGCTTTCTTTAGCCTGCTGATTGTTATCTTTGCTTTGTAACTTATCTTATTACATTTTATTTTGTCATGTTTAGTAGTTATCTCCTAGAAGGTGGTCCTTCTCAAATGAGAGACAGAAAGTGAGTGGATCAATAGGGGAAGGAAGTTGGGGAGGGATTGACAGGAGGAGAAGGAGGAGGAACTGTAATCAGGATGTATTATAAGAAAAATGAATCTATCTTCAATAAAAGAAAAACAAAAACAACACACTTCCTACCTTTAAACAGTTCCATTTGTCAAGTCTTGTTGTTACATTTCAGGTTGTTGGAGTCCTGCACAGAAAACTGTTCCTAAGGCTGCACTGTTAAGTGGTTTCCCATGCAGGAAACAGGGTTAGCTCTTCCTTTGATCCACTTTAAATTTTTCATTTCTGATAAGAGATCCAGTTTCCTCGTTGTGTCCTGGTAAAGTTATCATTTCTATAATGTATGTTTTGTTTCCTTTGCCAAAACACTAATGGATATATTTCTTAAGATAGTTCTGTGCTGTAATTTAAAATCAGGTGTTGTTATTCTTCCAGAATTACTCATGTTGGTTAATATCTCTTTAGGTGCATATAATTTTTGCTAAACAAGTTATTTTGTGGGTGATCCATGCCATAGCATTTATGTGGAGAGCACAGAACAGCATTCAAGAGTTAGATCTGGAGCTGATGTGGGTTTTGAGGACAGAACTCAAGTTGTCGGTCTTGCACAACAAACTCTATCTGCTGAGTGTCTCAGCAGTTTGGGTGTATGAACATTTATTTGGCTATATGGGTTTGGACATTGATTTCCTAATTTTGTAAAGGTTGTCATTGTAAATTTTATGGAGCTAATATTAAATATTAAATCTGTAAACTGATTCCTGTACTATTACCTTATCAAAATATTAACATGGAAATAACCTCTATCTTGACTTAATTCAGTATCTGCCATTTTTGTAACTCTTTTTATTTATTTTAGGGTTTGTTAAAGTTTATTCTGTCATGAATGAAAATATAAAATTTATTCGAATGCAAATATATTGAAGTTAAAAGTGAGATTTGAGCTGGGCGTTGGTGGCGCA
>CABHPH010137465.1:0-13081 GCA_902168325.1 Peromyscus nudipes
GACACCTAAGTCACTCTGACGCTCCCTCTTGACTGTCAGCTTGATCACAACTAGAAGTTTCTGAGGAATTAGTAAGGCACACCCCGCAGTGTGCCTCTGAGGGTATTTCCAAGGAGGGTTAGCTGAGTGGGGAAGATGGGTGGGTGGCACCATCTCAGGCTGGGGGCCTGGAGAGAACAGAAGCGGGAGGAGGAAGCAGCGGACACTGTTTCCCGATGGCCACGTTGTCAGCGGTCCACTGTCACACCTGCCGGGCCACTGACGGACCCTCAGGAGCACAGAGCCGAGGAATTAATTCCTCTTGGTTGCTCGCCAGCATCTGTCACAGTGACGTGGTCACAAAGGTCATCCTTTACTCTCTTCTACGTGACCGTTCTCCTTGGAATCTTCCCTTCTAAAGGTTTTAATTATGTGTTTGTGGCCTGTGTGGGGACGTGCATGTGTGCGGGTGCCCAGAGGAGTGAGACTGGGTACCCCTGGAGCTTGAGTCTCAGGCACACAGGATGTGGGTCCTGGGAACTGAACCTGGGTCCTCCGCAAGAGGCAGTGGATGCTGCAGACTGCAGACTCACCTCCCCAGCCCTGACTCTGAGAGCCTGAGGCTTCTCTAAAGTCTACGTTTGTGTGTGGATTTCACGGAAGCTTGTCTCCTCGGGCTCTTTTAGTGAGACGTGTGTCCTCATTGCTCTCGGGGTCCGTGACACACGCATTAAATCCCTGTATACGGACGGGGCTTCCGTCTCTACTCGCTAGGTGTCAAACTGTTCTTTTTTTTTTCTTTCCCGTGTTAGCATCAACACTAATGTTTCTCACTGTCTGACACTAGAAATGTCTTCATATGTGAGAGGGTACGGCCCCTCCTTGCTATGGAGAGAGGTCAACCTGCATGTGCTCAGTTTCAAAGATGCAGGAGGAGCTTCCTCAAGCCCAGGAGGGAAAAAGGTCAGATGTCTAGACAAGATGGCTGTCGCGTGAGTTTAGAACCTGAGACCTATCCGGATTTCCCATCACACATACAACAGAGAAAGACGGGTGATTCTGGGGCTGGGGTATGGCTCAGCTTAGAGAGTGCCTGCCTTGCATGCATAAAGCCCTGGGTTCTATCCCCAGCACCACATAAAGATGAGGAGTGGTGGCACACACCTGTGAACCCCAGCACCACAGGAGGTGGAGGGAAGGGCCAGTAGTTCAGAGTCATCCTCAGCTCCACAGAGAGTTTTAGACCAGTCTGGGCCACATGAGACCTTGTCTCAAGAGGAAAAAAAAGTTGTGATTCTAGAACAGCCCGCTGATGATTTTCCTAATAGTCTACAAACTGACCCAAAAATTCAAGTTCATTCTTTGTGACACAAGGCATGGCACATATTTTCACTTTTATTCATAATTAGACCTTACCTACTTAATGGAGCTCTACAGAAGAAATTACTGAATTATGGAAATCTGACTTAAGTAAAACCAGAAGGAGCATGTGCCTGGAGGGCCCTGTAAACTGAAGCCGGTATCTCTTGAGCATTCGGCAGACAGACCGTCCAGCAATGAATCACTGTGTTCAGACAGCTCCTCTCCGCCTACATCCTGACCCTTGCTCTACCATCAGTAAGTTTCTAGTACTGCCTTAAATTGGGCATGGTATGAAATCACAGTTATTCTTGCTTAAGTTTCAGATCTGAGTCAGCTTAGAACTCCACAGTTAGCCCAGTGCACTCTGACTACAGCTGGTCCCAGGGCACACCGACTACAGCTGGTCCCGGTGCACACCGACTACAGCTGGTCCCGGTGCACACCGACTACAGCTGGTCCTGGTGCACACAGACTACAGCTACCCAGTGCACACCGACTACAGCTGGTCCCGGTGACTCTGACTACAGCTGGTCCCGGTGCACACCGACTACAGCTGGTCCCAGGGCACACCGACTACAGCTGGTCCCGGGGCACACCGACTACAATTGTAGAGGGGTGCAAACCACTCTGCTTTGGGCAGTTTATGGCACATATACCAGAGGCCTGGATCAGACACTGACCTTCAAAGAGTAGTTTGAGATTAGTTTAGTTATCACCCTGTTTTATAAAGTGCTAGAGACAAGGCTAGAGAGATGGCTTGGTGGTTAAGAGCTTGCTGCTCTTGCAGAGGCCTCAAGTTCAGTTCCCATCACCCATGTCAGGTGGCTCAACTCCAGCTCTGAGAAATCAGATGCTTTTGGTCTTCATGAGTACCTAAGTGTTTCACACACACACACACACACACACACACACACACACACACACACACACCATTAAGCCAGATGTCATGTTACAGGCTACCACCACAACCCAACCTCCAAGTCTCCTCCTCAACCCCCTCTTCCCCTCACCCCCTTTTTTTTCTTTTTTGAGCCAGAGTCTCACTAGGTGACACAGCTGGTCTATATAGACCAGGCTGGCCTCGAACTCATAGAGATCTGCTTGTCTCCGCCTCCTGAGTGCTGGGATTACTGTATGGGCCACCACCCCCAGCTTCTGTCTCTCTTTCCTCTTATTCCCTTCTTCGCTTTTCACTGCCTCTTTGAGAACCTTTCCTTCTCTTTTAATCAAGTAGAATACAGACTTAAACTCTCTCTTCAGTATTTGTTACAGCATTCAATGTGAAATGGGTCTTAAAGATGGAAAATCTGAGTTCAGGTCCAGCTCAACTGTGTGACCCCGGTACATTAATTAAGCGCTGGGGTTTGTCCAACTGGAAAATGAGGATTAAAGGCATCTTCACAGACTGGTATTAAGAATTAAATTAGATGAAATAAACTGTATATATTGTCTGGCTGAATGCCTGATATTATGGGTCTTCCAATAATGCTAATTCCTTTTTACTTCTCTAGGAAAATATTATTTGATCCTTAGTTATGACCTCGATGGAAAAAAAAAAAAAAAAGGCCTCTGTTCCTTGCGTAAGACTGGCATGGAGCCACCATTCAGAATTCTACACTGTCTGATCTAAAGACTCCTTACCTTGGAGCACTCAACCTGAATTCTAAAAATAAATCAAGACAGAAAATTTGAATAACTTCTTGAAACATAAAGTAGTGGCAATCATAAGCTAAGCATTTTTTTTTTTAAACAGAGTGTCATATAGCCCAGGATGGCTTTGAACTCACTACATGGCCAAGAATGACCCTGAACTTCCTGACTTCACCTCCTGAGTACTAGGATTACATATATGAGCCACCAAGACTAGTTTTACTTGGGGCTGGGCTTGGTGCATGCTAGGTAGGCGCTCGACCAGCTGAACCCAGCCCCAGCCCACACTAAACATTTAAAAGGCAGGAACATTCTACACAAAGCAATAAAGATTTAACATGGTATTTTAAAGTTCAACTTAAAATTACCCAAGTCGTTTGGGCCATGTGAGGAACACCTGATCTACTCCACAGCAACAGCTGCTGTGTTAGGGCTCAGTCCAGTGGCAAGCCAGTTGACAGCCACGTCTTCCACCTCATCTAAACCTTGGCCCAGAGACTGACCCTACGCTCTAGACTAGTTAGTTATACACTGATATCCAGGAGCTGGCCATAAAAATAGAATTGGTTTTGAGAAGACGCATCACTGGGAATCATACTAGGCAACTCAGTGTTTCCTAAACCAAGCTAAGATTAAACAAAATGGCCAAAGAAGAGCCGCCATGGGGCTTCCCCATGTGATGCTTCAAGCTGTAGCCAAGAACGAAATGTACAATGATGGATGTCAAGTAATGTCATCCCCTCAACTGCACGCCTGTAACACAGAGGACATTGGGGAACAGAAACCAGACCAGTCAGGCCGTGAGGGGGACACTGTAACACCTGAGGCCAGATGGTCACATGGAGGGAAGGTGTTGGGAGTTGCTGGGTCACAGTATTCTAGTTAGACGCAAGGGCTCAATACCAAAGGGCTGAAGAGATGAAGGAGACAGTTTCCTCAGGGGAAATAAAACAAAGACAATATCAAATTGAAAATGCAAGGAAAAAGTAAAGAGGAATGTTCTGAGGGCAGAAAAATAAACCAACTTCAATCCCAAACCCCAAGGCAGTAACTGAGAAGTAAGGGTGGGGTACATTTGACTAATTAGAAAAGATAAGAGCCTTTGGGACCTAGAAATCCGGGTACAGTCTGAGGTTTGAGCAGAAGAATAGCACATTCTCACTGAGCTCTTAAAGGAAACAGATTTGCTGCGGCATGCAGATTGAAGTGGGAGAAAGCATCAAAGGTCTCAGCCCGCAGCAACGGATTGGGGGCAGATTTCTTCCCCAGGCATTGCAGCTACAGGTAAGCGACAGGCTTGGGGTGAACTACGGTGGCCATACTTACCAGAGTCTTCCCACTGGAGTAAGTGCAGCTTCCAAGCAGAATAATACAAAAATCCCAGGACCAGGAAGAGGCAGAGGGCTAGCAGCAGGTTGCGCATAAATACCAAGAGTCCCATCTTCACATGATTTACAATTTCCTACATGACCTAAAAGCAAAAAAAAAAAAGCCATTAAGATATAAAGCTATTGTTAACTCTGCAGCTCATACAGGATTGAGCCTGTATGATAATGAGTATTCAGAGACGGGTAATTCCTAAGGGGTGCTCACCAACCTAAGACAGAGCGCCTGTGTGGCCTGGACAGGTGTCTCCATGACGGGTAAGGTGACCTGCTGACGTCCCACACAACCTAAGTCAGAAGCTCATTTTTTAGTAAAAGGGGGACCTGTAGGGTCCTGGCCCCTGTTTTTGGTAACTGTTGCCTTGCTTGCTGACCTTGACCTTGATATCCTCCCTATGCTAATTCCCTGCTGGGTTCCACCCTCCTGAAGGCTTAAGGGAAGTTCCTTGTCTGAGTATCCTGTATAATGGGCGTTAACAGCTTAGATGCAAGATTGTAAAACATCAGTAGCGAACTTCTGCCCTCCGGGGTTCTCCCATTGTGCTGTAAGCCTGTATTTAAGACCTCTTCCCTCCTTCAATAAACAGCATTCGACATTAAAAAAAAAAAAAAAAAGATATAAAGCTATCATCCTCCTTAGACATGAAGAAACTATAGAGACAGTTTCCAAATAAAGAGCAATCACTGAGTCATGGCAAGGTGCCTGCCTCAAGGGAACCTCTCCAGGTTACTCAGCACCTACTCATCCGTGACCTCACTCAGGCCAACGGCCAATTTTTGGCAATTATAAGCTCTCAAATATTTTTTTTGTTTTTTGTTGTTTTTCCAAGACAGGGTTTCTCTGTGTAACAACCCTGGCTGTCCTGGAACTCTCTCTGTAAACCAGGCCAGCCTCAAACTCACAGAGATCCACCTGCCTTTGCCTCCCAAGTGCTGGAATTAAAGGCGTGTGCCATTATGTCTGGTTGTAAAAGTCTATTTTGATTCCATGTATATTGAGTGTTTTGTCTGTGTGTGTGTGTGTGTGTAGTGTGTGTGTGTGTGTGTACCATGTGTGTGCTTAGTGCCTGCAGAGGCCAGAAGAGGTCATCAGATCCCCCGAAACTGGAGGTATAGATGGTTGTGAGCTGCTATGTGGATACTGGGAACTGAACCTGGGTTCTCTGAAAGAGCAGCAAGTGTTCTTAATGACTAAGCCAACTCTCTAGCCTCTCAATGCTTGTTTGTTTGGTTTGGTTTGGTTTTGGTTTTTCGAGACAGGGTTTCTGTGTGTAACAGATCTGGCTGTCCTGGAACTTGTTTTTAGACCAGGCTGGCCTCGAACTCACAGAGGTCCTCCTGCGTCTGCCTCCTGAGTGCTGGGACTACAGGTGTGCATTACCACTGCCCGCCATAGCTCTCAATTTTTTTTTTTTTGGGGGGGGGGGGGTTCGAGACAGGGTTTCTCTGTAGCTTTGGAGCCTGTCCTGGACTAGCTCTGTAGACCAGGCTGGCCTCGAACTCACAGAGATCTGCCTGCCTCTGCCTCCCGAGTGCTGGGATTGAAGGCGCGCACCACCACCGCCTGGTCATATGTTAAACTCCATTCTTAAAAAAGATTTTTAAAAGGTTTATTTATGTTTATTCGTGGGTATACCTACATGCCTGTATGTGTATGTACACCACACGCATTCAGGTGCCAGGGAAGCCAGAAGAGGGTATCAGATCCCCTGTGACTGGAATTACAGGCAGTTGTGAGCAGCCCAGTGCGGGGGGGCTGAGAACCCAATCCGAATCCTCTAGAAAAACAATACATGTTCTTAACTACTGAGCCATCTCTCTAGCCCTTTTTAAAATATGTATATATTTGTGTGTATGGTGGGGTATATGCAAGTATAAGCACAGTGCTTCAGGAGTCCAGAAAAGGAGCTCAGATCCCCCAGAGCTGAAGTTATGGGTGGTTGTGAGCCACTTGAGGTGGGTGCTGGGAGCTGAAGTTCAGCCCTATGTTAGAGCAGTAAAACACTATTAACCACTGAACTATCTCCAGCCCTCAAGTAAATGACATCATATACCTTCCCACCGTCACTACCCAAGTCCAAGCCATTACTGTGTCTCCACAAATCAGTTTATACCCTCTGCATCCATTTTGTACATAGCATCATTGTTTGGTTCTGTCTTGTATTGTTCAAGACAAGGGTCTCCACACAGCCTAGGCTGACCTAGAACTTGCGGGTGTAGCCTAGACTGGCCCAAAGCTATGATCCTTCTGTCTCAGCCTCTGAGTGCTGGCTGAGACTTCAAGCATGTGCCAGGATGCCCAGCTCATAACCATTTCTAACATCAAATGTTGCTGCCATGCTCAAACCCCTTTGAATTCATTTTCCTCTGCTGCTGAAACAAGGTAGGGGCAGACTAAACATTTTACAGTAAAACACATTCATTATCTCAGAGTCCTGAAGGCCAACTCCTGATACTGAGTAGTTCCGTCAGGCCCTCAGTGTATAGTCATGTGAGTCCAAGCCTACTCCGTAAGGGGCTACACACTTCCCAGAGGCCCCAGAAAGAACCTAGAAAAAAGTAATTCTTGTATGTGTATGCATATGCATGTGTTTACATATGTACGGAGCACATGCACATGGATACGTGTGCATGTGGAAGCTCGAGGAGACCTCAGGTGTCATTCCTCAGGAGCCATCTGGGTTGTTTTTTGAGGCAACGTCTCTCCCTGGCTTGGAGCTTGCTCTACAGCCTTGGCCGGCTGGCTAATGGTCATTTATCCCCAGCCTCTGCCTCTGCAGCTCTGGGACAACAAGGGCACACCACTACTTGGCTTTCTCTCCCTGGGTTCAGGGCTGGAACACGGGTCTTCATGCCTGCCTGAGCCATCCATCACTCAGCCCTTTTTTATTTTGTTTTCAAAGTTCTTATGTGTGTATATATGTACAGTGACCGTACACCGTCTCACATCCCTTTACACATCCTTTTTGGTTTTGCCTCTCCGGTTAGTCCCTTTTGCCCCCCCCCCCAGTTTCACTTTTCCTTTCTGGTTACATATAAAAACATGATTTTATATCTTCATATAAAGTCTAGACATCACAACTGTGAGAAAACATATGACGGTTATCCAAAATTTTTAAATGAAAAGTAGAGAGAAACTGAAAGCTGTATGGGGAGTGGCCAAAGTATAACTATACTCTATATAACTATACTATAAACTATAGACTATACTCTATATAACTATACCATAAACTATATATTATCTCAACACTTCTACAGCAGGTGCGAGGGCCTTGCCCAGGCAGCAAGCAGCATAATACAGCAGTGGACACCAGCAGAGTCCTCTAATCTGACTCTGCTCTGCTAACATCAGATTCCACTGGCTGAGAGCACAGTCACAGACCCATGCCAGATGCCAATCACAAGCCCCATCTGGATTTCCCAGTACTTCTGACCCAGGGGCTACAAATCAGGGTTCTCCAGACCTCCTGCCTCGGTTCCATTCATTTGTTGGACTGGCTCACAAATCCCAAAGAAACACATTTAGCAGTTGAAGGTAAGACTTTACAAAGGATACAGATGAAGAGACAGATCACATAAAGGAAAGGGTACACAGGGCTTCCACGGCCTCTGCAGCTGGCACCCCAGGAATCTTCACCTGTTTAACCCCATCCTTTCATGTTTTATGGAAACTCTAGTACATGGACCAATGTTTACACCATGGCCATTGGTATCCAACTTTATATCCCTGAAAAGTTTGGAGGGTGAGACTAAAGGTCCCAATCCTTCACTCCTACATCAGTCTCTTCAAAAAAAAAAAGTAGTTTGAATGAGAACAGTCCCCATAGGCTCCTATGTTTGAATATGTGGGCCGCAATTGATGGAACTGTTTGGAAAGGATTAGGAGGTGTGGCCTTGTTGAAGGCAGTGTATTATTGGGGATAGGCTTTAAGGTTTCAAAAGACTCAAGCCATTCCATGTCCCTCTCTCTGACTCGTGGTTGTGTCTCAAAGTGTAAGCTCTCAGTTACTGCTCCAGAGCAATGCCTGCCTGCCTGATGCCATGCTCCCTGCTATGATGGTCATGGACTAACCCTCTGAAACTGTAAGCCTCAAGTTAAATGCTTTCTTTTATAAGTTGCCTTGGACGTGGTATTTTATCACAGCAATAGAAAAGTGGCTAAAATAACCAGCCTCCATCCTGCAGCCAGACAGTAACTGCCAGCTATCAGTCAAGCCACTGGCACACACCAAGAGATCACTTCAGATATTCTAAAGATTTTAGGAGTTATGTTGCCAGGAGACAGAGTTGAAGACCAAATGTATGTGTCACAATATCTCCAATGAAAATTTACCTTCTCTCATATCAAAACTAACTCCAAGCTGTAATTATTAAGAGTCACGGGACAAAACATAGTAGGACCACTAGTGGATTCTAGAAATGAGCCTCCTCAGACAGATATACAGAGGCATAAGTTTATCTATCTAGACATATGTACCTTTATTTGATGCTAAACACATACACATAAAGGCCTGAGAGGTACTGTAATTGTTATGCTAGCTGTTCCTCGGGAACAGGATGGGGTGTGACAGGTGCATCCTTGGGAGGCCTCTGTTTTACCCTTTATACACTTCAGAATTATATTTGTTATGAGTCACAGTATTGACTCCATAATTGAAATTTACAATGTTCCTACACCTTAACTCAGCTCTGCAACAAACAGTGAGAGGTCCTGTACAAGGGGACCAGTGTGATGGCTCAGCGGGTGGGGCTGCTTGCTGCCAAGCCTGGCAACCTGAGCTCAATCCCAGAGATCCATACGGTAGAAGGAAAGAACCAGACTTTTGCAAGTTGTCCTCTGACCTCCATGGCATGCACACACATAAATATGACTTTAAAACACTCCTGTGCAGGGATGCCCACCGGCCACACAGATTTTAAAGATAAAATTAACAACAGTTCAAATGCCCAGTTAGCAAGGAAGCCACAAATCTCGGGTTCTTCGCAGCGCGTCTGCTGCTGGGCCTTGACAGGAAGCACACTGAACACCCAGAAGGGATCCCGGAGGAGGTGTGATGGCAGGGTTTCCGTAAGCTGTGTGGGCAGGGTTTAAAAGAGCCGCTGGGAGACTAGCAAGGGCGGGAGGCTGCTCCTCCTCTCCTGAAAGGGTGAGAGGAGAGGAAGGTGTCCCAGCAGCTGCGGACGTGCTGGCAGAAGACAGGCGAGAGACGGAAGCAGCGCGATGCAGGGCACAGCTTCTTCTAGGGCAGCGGCAGCGGAGTGATAAAAACCCTCGAACCTCTCGCTCACCCAGTTCCGTCAACTGGCCCCAAATGGAAGCCAGAGGGCAAGGAAGTGTGGCAGTTCACAGAGGCCACCACAGAACAGAGAAAAGGTGAACAGGGTCCTCGAGGGCAGGGGAGGAAATTCAGAGAGAATGAAGCAAAGGGTGTGCGACACAGACTCGAGCCTAGAGCACACGGCTACGTGGAGATGATCTACAGGGGGACGAGTGTGCACATGTACAGCCTCATCCTGCCAACAACAGACGGGGAAGCCCGTAAATTTAAAAATTAAGTGGAGAGATGGCTCAGGTGTTAAGAGCACTTGCTGCTCTTACAGAGGACCTGAGTTTGGCTCCTAGAACCCACAGGGCAGCTGACAATTGTCTGTAACTCCAGTCTCTGGGGAGCAGCATTCCCTTTGTTTTTGCATTGGTCGACTGTTTTGTACTTTGCAGGCTCTCACTGGGGCAGACGTGCCTGGACGGTGAACCTAGAGAGCAAGAGAGGGAGAACCCCACAACCAGACACCACCATGGCCTGTTCAATTCGCATGGAACACACCCCTCCTGCCGGTTAAGAAACCACAGACAAATGATTATCGCCCTGTCCAGGACCTCAGAGAAGTCAACAAAAGGGTAATGGACATCCACTCTACTGTGCCTAACCCTTACACCCTGCTGAGTATGCTCCCACCAGAAAAGAGGTGGTACACAGTTATTGACCTAAAAGATGCTTTCTTTAGTCTCCCACTGGCCCCAAGTAGCCAGGGGTATTTCACTTTCAAATGGCATGGTCCAGACACTGGGGTAAGTAGACAACTGACCTGAACGAGACTGCCACAAGGATTTAAGAACTCTCCTACAATATTCGATGAGGCTCTCCATGAGGACCTGAGTGAGTACCGCTCTCAGCACCCACATGTCTCTCCTCTACAATACGTAGATGATATACTAATAGCCACCAGGTCGGAAGAGGAATGCTTAAGTGGAACCAGGGACCTTTTGAAGGCCCTCAGGATGTTGGGCTATCGGGCCTCAGCAAAAAAAGGTTCAGATCTGCAAGAAACAGGTAACTTACCTTGGATATGTATTAAAAAGGGGAAAGAGATGGCTCTCTGAAGTCAGAAAAGAACCGTGTTAAAAATACCTGTACCTAAGACAGTGAGACAGGTCAGAGAATTCCTGGGCTCTGCAGGATTTTGCAGACTCTGGATCCCAGGGTACACTGAAATGGCTCGCCCCCTCTATGAGGCGATGAAGGAACAGACCCTGACCTGGGACCTGGGGAAGCAGACTGCCTTCGACACCATTAAGCAGAAATTACTAGAAGCCCCAGCCTTGGCTTCCCTGATATCCATAAGCCCTTCCTCCTGTATGTAGATGAAAACAAATAGCCAAAGGGGTACTAACTCAAAACATTGGGCCATGGAAAAGGCCGGTTGCCTACTTGTCAAAGAAGCTGGACTCTGTGGCAGCCAGGTGGCCCCCATGTCTATGCATCATTGTGGCTGTGGCTTTATTGGTTAAGGAAGCTGACAAGCTAAACTTAGGACAAAACCTTGTAGTGGCTACCCTCCATGCCCTGGAATCAGTATTGAAACAGCCCCCCCGACAGATGGCTGAGCAATGCCAGAGTGACTCATTACCAAGCTCTGCTCTTAAATCCAGGCAGAATAACATTCCAGGCGCCTGCTGCCCTGAATCCGGCTACCATGCTGCCTGACCCTGATTTAGAGGCCCCTCTCCGTGATTGTACTGAAGTTCTAGCCCAGGTGCACTGTGTCCGACCTGATCTTCGTGATACGCCACTGACAAATGCAGAAGCGACTTGGTTCACAGACGGAAGCAGCTTTGTACGTGATGGATGCAGGTATGCTGGGGCTGCAGTGACTACAGCCCACACGGTGGTCTGGACGGAAGCCCTACCTGCTGGGACCTCAGCTCAGAGAGTTGAACTGATAGCATTAACAAAAGCCTTGCACCTAGGCAGAGATAAAAGAGTCAACATCTATACAGACAGCAGGTACGCTTTTGTCACCCTACACATCCATGGGGCAATATACATGGAAAGGGGGCTCACTGCAGAAGGAAAGACTATTAAAAATAAACAAGAAACAGTAGAATTGCTACAGGCACTCTGGCCCCCAAGGAAACTGGCGGTGATGCACTGTCCGGGCCACCAGAGGAGGACAGATACTGTCACTAAAGGAAACAACCTGGCAGACCAGGTGGCAAAGGAAGCGTCCTTGCTAGAGATCACAGTGGCCCTAACCATCCTGGCCGATCCAGGCCCTTGCAGCCTGCCCCTCTTGCCAAGCTACAACTCAGATGAAGAAACCTGGGATACTCAAGTGGAGGAAGCATATAAAAAAGATGGATGGTGGCTACCTACTGGGAAAAGTACGTCTCTCGAGACTACTAGGGAAGCACATGCTCCAGAGGATCCATCAGGCCTCCCACTTAGGGACCCGAAGGCTTAAGGAGTTAATCTCTGAGTCCCCACTAAAGATAAGGCAAGCCAATCATCCAACGGATAAGACTGTAGCCGAATGTAAAGCTTGTCAGCTAGTGAACACCTACAAAGCAAAAGGAGAAAAGGGTGTCCGGATGAGAGGAACTTGCCCAGGTACGTACTGGGAGGTGAACTTCACAGAAATCAAACCAGGTAAATGTGGCTATAGATACCTGTTGGTTTTTATAGACACCTTTTCAAGATGGAATGAAGCCTACCCCTGTAGAAGAACCATCTTGTTAAATAAGAAACACAAAGCCAATGCAGAGATGAAAGCCCAAGAGGTCAGAGCTAAGAGCCTTACCCTTCACTGCTGCAGCTATCCTCTTCAGCCAAGAGACCTACTTCCTGTCTGTTTGTCTTTTTTATAGACTTTCTATTCTGCCTTCTCATTGGTTGTAAGCCCAACCACATGACCTCCTCGTCATTGCCTGTCTGTACAGACCTCCAGGTCTTTTATGGTTGGTATTGAGATTAAAGGCGTGTGTCTCCATGCTGGCTGTATCCTTGAACACACAGAGATCCGCCTAGCTCTGCCTCCCAAGAGCTGGGATTAAAGGCGTGCACCACCACCGCTCAGTTTCTGCTATGGCTTGCTATTAGCTCTGACCCCCAGGCAACTTTATTTATTAACATACAAATAAAATCACATTTCAGTACAATTAAAATATCACATTTCCCCTTTTCTATTTTAATAAAAAGAAAAAAGGAAAAAGGTTATAACTAACATAAGAAAAACTATATACAAAAGTACAATAACTATATACCATATATACAAGTAATAAATACCTAAACAATGTCTAGTCCATTTGTATTTGACAAATTCAGAGAAAATAATTCCATTATCTATCCTATTTTGGTAAGTCCAAAATGTACCTAATTCCCTTTCTATCCTAACTAATCTTCAACTATAACTAACTAATCTTCAAC
>CABHPH010137467.1:0-10303 GCA_902168325.1 Peromyscus nudipes
GGAGGGGCTTTGTGAAGGGGAGGGAGGGGCTTTGTGAAAGGGGAGGGAGGGGCTTTGTGAAGAGGGAGGGAGGGGCTTTGTGAAGGGGGAGGCTGCTGATCTATAAGGTAAGAGACAGCTGCCCCTGTAAGGTAAGAGACAGTGGGCCACTTGAAGCAGGTGGCTGGAACCGGAGCAGGAAGACATATCTCATCCACACAAGGTTTGGGCTGTGCATTTGTCTGATTAACTGCAACAAAATGGACTCAGCCTCTTTGGCCTCACTGGCTTTCTCTGGTGATATCTATATGAAGATTTAAAGCCACAAAACATAGGTTGTTTGGTTTTTTTTCCACTTTGAAGCCAAACATGAAAGGAGTATCTGTCAAGACAATAGCTGGCCACATGGACAACAGAACAGGACTCTCGGTGACAGCATGCAACTAGGAATAATAATAATAATAATAATAATAATAATAATAATAATAGCTAGGCATGGTCACAAACAAGTAGGTGGCAACAACCCTCAAAGAGCAAAACTCGGCGTTAAGGGGGGGGTGGGAGTGGGGGGGGGCGGGGGAGGGTTAGGAGACTGACTCCACAGTTACCATGTCCTAGCACTCAGTCTGCCCAGGTCTTAACAGGTAAATACAAACTCTTAAGGAAATGAAGACAGAAACTGCCAAGCAAGAATTCTAATTCGGGAGGCTGGAGAGATGGTTTAGTGGCTAAGAACAAGTACTTGCCCAGGACCTGAATCCGGTTCAGATAAGACAGCTCACAGCTAGGGGTAACTCTGTCCCCAAGGAGTCACACCTCTAGCTTCTGAGGGTGCAAATATCTACAGACAAACACACATATACATAATTGTGGGGTTCTTGTTTGTTATTGTTGTTGTTATTTTAGTTTTGTTTTGTTATTTGTTTGTTTGTTTGTTTGTTTGTTTGTTTGTTTTGAGACAGGGTCTCTCTATTATGTAACTCTGGCTGTCCTGGAACTCGATATGTGGACCAGGCTGGCCTTGAACTCACAGAGATCCACCTGCCTCTGCACTAGCACACACACACACACACACACACAAATAAATACATATAATAAAATACTCAGGCCAGAATATCAGCCAGATAAAGAAACCAATTAATTAATTAAAAAGGAAAAGGTGCATAATCCAAATGGGAAATATAATGAGAGTAATAGGCATGTTCGAAGATACAGTAAGACTCAAATTAAAACACTAATTATTAGCTGGGCAGTGGTGGTGCACGACTTTAGTCCCAGCACTCGGGAGACAGAGGCAGGTAGATCTCTGTAAGTTCAAGGCTAGCCTGGTCTACAGAGCTACTAGTTCCAGGAGAGCCAAGGCTACACAGAGAAATCCTGTCTCAAACCCACCCCACCCCACTCCACCACCCCCTCCAAAAAGAGAAAAGAGTTGACTCTCAAATGCCTCCTTACTTTTTTCTTGGGGAAAAAAAAATCAGCGTTTTCCCAGACAAGCTAGTGGCATCTTGTAATACCAGCTACTCAGGAAGCTGAGGAAGGAGAGCCTGGGCTACAGAGTTAAGCGTGCTCAAGTTTAACCTGGGCTACTTAGTTGGACTCTGTCTCCAAACAAAAAGTAAAAAATGGGCTGGGAATATTGCTCAGGGTAACACTACTTACCTAGCATGTAAGTGGTCCTGGGTTCAGTCCTCAATACCACACACACACATACCACACACACACACACACCACACACACACATACCCCACGCACACACTACACACACACACACACACACACACACACACACACACACACACACGGGAAGCATGGAGCAAGGAAGGAGGCAGGCAGGTGAGTGGGTGGGCCTATGAGCATTTGGTCCTAATCCACCCAGTGAGCGCATCTTTCTTAGATTTATTTCTGACTCAACTCATTTTCAGCCCTAAAATCTCCCCCATGCCTATTGGAATATATATTTAACCAGGAAAAAAATTCATTAATACTAATAGGTGTACAGTTACAAGGTGATCGTGAAAAACAGAAAATGTGAGATCTTCTTTGTAGATTCAAGCCATGAAGGTTAAATCCTCCAGCCCCCTTCCTCAGTCCTACATTCCAACATTCAAAATCTTCAGCAGAGATGGATATAGTGCTTGCTAGGCAAGCATTAGGACCAGAGTTCAGATTCTCCAGCACCCATGGAAACGCTAGGGTTGTGTGGTTCACCTGTAAATCCAGCGCTCAGGAGGAAACCAGCTAGCTAGACCATCTAGCTCTGGGTGCAAGTGAGAGACGATGCCTCCAGGGAGACATTGTATATCAACCAATATGGCCACACACACATACACAATTTAGATAAAAACACCAGTTAGTCATAAAAATGGATAGATGTGGTACATGTTGTTTGTACTCATGTGAGATGGAACTGTAATAGACTTGGTTCTGCAAGGGATGTCGCTGTAGGTCAATGAACCCTCGGTAATCCTGCTACCAAACCTGGCCCGTTTTGCCTGCTTCATAGTATGGCAATTAAGAAAACAAGTATGGCGAAAGAGAATGTATCCATTAGGTGCCCGAGTGTGGAGATGGTAGAGCATGTATGTCTTAAGCCTGTCTCCTCCAAGATGGGTTTTGAGGGATGTTTCTGAACTGCAGCATTGGAAAAAGGGATCGGAAGTTAAGAAGTTACCAGTGCTTTGAGCAAGCCTGATCACACTTTCTCAACTGCTGCTGTCATGACCACAGGGTAGAGCTGTTCTCTGTACTCCGGACATTGCTGCCTTTTGAAGTTGTCTCACGTCAAGCAACTAAAAGTAAGTGACGAGAGTTACATCTGTAGCCTCGATGCAGGCTTTCCTTTGGTTTTAACCCTGTTCCACTTGACTGCTTATTTCTTTAATAAAGCCAAATACTCAGCTCGCACGTGGTAGTTTTTAGAAGTGCTCAACCATGAGGGCGGCAAGATCATAACTGGCTGACAGCATTCTGGATTCTTCTGATCTCAAGATGGGGGGTGCGGGCTTTGATCCTAAGGTCATGACCTTCATCAACCAACCCTGCACCCAGTCTTTCAGAGAAGGAGCAACAGATTCTTCATAAGACTTCTTCCACCACCACCCCCATCCCCGGAATGTCTGTAGTGTGGGATCAAAGCGGTGCTCAGAAAAACCTGCACACAGAAATTTTCCTCAGCCCAAAGCAGCAAAGAGAGGTGTTGGCTCATCGGTCCAGAAGTTCTGATCCCAGGGATGAGGAGAGAGGATTAGAGCATCCTGCTTGATTTTGGCCTAGGAGCCTGGAGGTCAAGACTGTGGCCTCCTTAGAGCCTTGAATCATGAACCAACAGTCAGCCAAATGGAGTCTGGATGTTTTAAGGTTGGTACACGGAGATAGAATGGCCCCAGATGTAACCACACCGTGTGTGACTCACCCCAGTACCCCCCATGTTAACACACCCCCTCTTGCCCTACGTGCCCCTTTGATCTCATGTAACTGCTTCACCTGTTTTTCTTGCAGCCTTCCTCAGCCTGACCATTCACACAGCAGCTTTCCTCATCTTGACCAATCACACAGCAGCTTTCCTCAGCTTCTGCTCAACTCTCCGTCTTCACTTCAGATCCCACCGCCCCTCCTCAGCGGCTGCCTAAGTGCTTGTGTTCTGTGACTCGCTGTCCTGGGGGGATGTTTACCTCTGCCTCTGGCTCCAAACGCTCCAACATGCTAATTATTTATAGTTCGGATCTCCTCCCTGGTGTCTCCTGACATTCAGGCGGTCTACCCGTCTCCCCAACAGTCAACCTGGATGTCCTGCTAGGGTACCACACAGCTTGTTGTTGGGTCTGAATGTCCTAGACACGCCCGAGTTGGGGGGGGGGGTGTCTAGAGTGTGAGTGTCAATCTTCCTTTCACACTCCCTCCTCTCCTCTGCTACCCTCCCCGGCTCACCCATGCCTCGAAAATCTCTCTTGAAGATGCCCCCTTTCTCCTCCTCATTATCCTCTGTGGTAATCACTCCTTTCAGTGTTGCTTCTGTGACAGACAAAAAAAAAAAAAAAAAAAAACTGAAAAATATCCGAAGGGAGAAAGGGCTTGCTTTGGTTCGTGGTCCCGAGGCTTCAGTCCATGGGGAGTTGGACTCATTGCTTAGGGCCTGAGATGAACTGGAATATCCTGGCAGCAGGGACATTCTGCAGAAGCTGCTCAGCTCACACTGGCCGAGAAGCTGAGAGCCAGTATGCCTGTGACAGTGGGCTCCCCCTTCTTATCTTTGCCCCAGCCCGTCAGATGTTGCCATCCTGAACTGGGCAGGTCTCCCCCTTAGCCACACTCCTCTGGAAATAGCCCCACCGAAACACCTAGAAATGTGCTTTACTAGTCAACCAATTCCTTCTCCATACAACCAAGCAGCTAAAATAACCACTCTATTCCCTGCCATCTATATAATCACCACCACTCCCTCCCTCGTGATACGAAAAGCTGTGTGGTGTTGCACGCCTTTAATCCCAGCACTGGAGGCAGAGGCAGGTGGATCTCTGTGAGTTCAAGGCCAGCCTGGTCTACAGAGTGAGTTCCAGGACAGCCAGGGCTACACAGAGAAACCTTGTCTCGGAAACAACAAACGTAGCATGCCTAAACACACCTGACCACATCCAGCTACATGTTGGCAAAGCACATTCGGATGTGTGGTGCCCCGAGGCATTATAGGCAGTCTGCTTTCCTTCACCACTAGCTGCCTCTTGACTCACTCTCCCCCAATACAAGACTGCCTGCACGCCTAACTGCCATTTTCCCAGCACCTCTCCCCCCTCAAATCCCCACCATTTTTATTCCTCTCCTCAGTCTGGAAACCCTTGACTTTGCCTGCCCAACACCACTTACCCTGTAAAACTCAGTGGAGACACAGCTGCCGGTCCCTCCCGCCCCAGGCAGGGCTCTACCTGCGAACCTACTGCCTGGCGGGTGGGCTTGACCCCACGGAGAGCACTAGGTGACTATTTTGCTCAGCCCACTACCAACTGTGCCCCCCTAGTGCGCCTCATTGACCAAGTGGGTGAGCTGCGTGGCTGTTGGTTTTCTTCTCGTCAAAATACAAAACAAAACAAAACAAAAAGCATAAAACGTCACAGGCGTTTGCTCAACAGTTTCATTACACTTTATGGCCCCCTCTGACCACATCAGACACTACATAAACCAGAATTTAATGCGATGGACATCTACTGAAACGATGTCTGGAAACTTAAGGTCAGCTTGTAGGGGGCAATTCTTTCTGTGTGACGGGGTGAGGCAAGGGTAGGAAGGAGGAGGAAAGGATTTACATATTTCCGTTAAAAAAGAAAATTAACCAATGCTATAAACACTGCCGTGGCTGGTTATGACCAAAGTCCTCTTGCTGCCTGAGTGTGCTTTTGGAGTGGGCCAGTAGGCTGGACAGAGTAAACCACCGGGGGACAAGAGTGGCCACAGCACAGGACGCCTGGAAGCAGAGTGCCTAGGCAGTTGCTATTTATTAATGTAATTATTGCTACTGTTCTGTTTAGTGACTTGAAATGATGGCAAGTAGAGATTTGTTTGTTTGTTTGTTTTTCAAGACAGGGTCTCTCTGTGTATTCCTGACTGTCCCAGAACTCACTCTGGAGACCAGGCTGGTCTCCAACTCAGAGATCCACCTGCCTCTGCCTCCCGAGTGCTGGGAGTGCTACACAGAGAAACCCTGTCTGGGGGTGGGGGTGGGGAGTTGGCAGTAGACTGGGACTGGGGGTCTATGTCCGTGCTACAGTGTCTGCCTAGCAAGTTCATGGCCCTGGGTTTGATCCCAAGCATTATGAAAACAAAACAAAATACCTCCATCAAACCAATCAGCTAACAGAGTAGAAAACAAACCCCACCCTGGGACACAGGCCAGGGGCACTACTTTGACGAAACAGGACAGGTAGGAGGAGGAGGAGGAGGAGGCATCTGGGCTCCAGTGTGAGCAAGAGATGGAAGGTGCCCGATCACTAGCAGGGAGGAGGGTCAGCTCTCAAAGCTATCCAAGTTCTACAAGGCAATAAGTTCCCACCTGGATCGGCCAACCAGCACAGGAAATCCACGCAACAAGCGGTCAGCAGAGTGTGCCTCTGGCTCTTAGGTGATGTGTCTAGAATCCAGCTTCTTGGGAGGGAGGACCAGGAAAAGCAAGATGAGCAGAAAGAACCACTTGAACCAGGTACACAGCTAGATGCAAGGGCTAATGGAGACTGTGGTCAACAGCTAACTGACTATTTCAAAATGGCTCCTCCAGAGAATTTTGACCGTTTTAACATTAAAAAGTGTGCGCTGTAGGTGTGCATTGTATCCATGTATTTAAAAGTCCCAGTGTACCCCCATAAACATAGGCAATTACTATGAGTCGATTAGAAACATATCAAATTAAAATAATAATTTAAAAATAATGTTATGTTGATTTAAAAACCACAGACATTTTATGTGTAATGATGAAGTTCTGGGCTTCCCTCCAAGCTCTAGAATTCCTAGCCCCACCCTCTACAACTGGTAGCTGGGATCAAGATGGGGAGGGATTACGGGGCCGGTTAGGGGGCCAAGGCTTCCTAAACCCCCCAGGAAGGAGAGTTAAGTACTTCCTGCCTGAGCACTGGTTCAGCCACCTGCAGATTGTTGGTGGAGGTGAGGAAGCAGGAGGTGATATCAGCGACTCAACTTGATGGAGGAAGTCAGGGGCACAGGTGCACACCCCATATCCTGCTGAGTCCAAATGGACTGGATTCTCAGCTGGCAGCCTTAGTCAATGCTGGATGGTGCTGCTACATAATATGTAGTAGGATATATCTAGTCGGGCTGCAGATATTTCTATATATGCGCTTACACGGCACGTCATCATCTCTAAACCACGTCGTAAAGACTGACATGCTGGATCCTCTGACCAAGCCTGAGAAATGAGAAAGGAGTTCATTTTTATGCTCATGAAATAGACAACAACTTGGTAGTGGTATAAATGTTGTCACATAGCTAATAAGTTACACAGGTCTGGAAGTAGGAAAGAACATCCAGGACCGCAAATCAAGATGCTCAAGACCCTTGTGTAAAAACTGCATATAACCTACTCATATCTTCCTGCACACCTTAAGTCACCATATGTCACTCATAACAAATAACTAACATAATGTGGAAATCTGTAAGTCATTGTCATACTATATCGTATGGGGGAAATAACAGAAGTGTCTGGCTTGGTTAAGTACAGACAATTTACTTCCCAAATATTTTTGATCCACTGCTGGCCAAATCTATAGATTCAGAACCCACTAATAAGAACTGTCAGCTACACTTTGAAAATTGCTAAGAGTAGATTAAAGTGTGTTCACCCCACATTTAAAAAAAAATTTTTAAAGCTCATTTGTTTGTGTGCTAATCATCATTATTTCACAAAGTATGTAGATCAACATAGCACTTTGTTCACAGACACATACAACTTCTACTTGCCCATTGAAATAAGATGAGGTCGAGCATTGGAGTCTCACAAATGAGATTAAGGCTCAAAGAGATCAGACCATTCCCAAAGGACACAAAGCTGGCAGGTGGCCCGATCACGGCACTCGCCGAAGTCTTTGCGAGTGCTTTGAATTGCTTTGGTTCCTTCTCTGCAGAACTAACTGTTCTTCCTCCTGCAGGACCACCTCAATCCATCCTCCCTTTCCCCGATGTTCCTCTTTGTCTCCAGGGAGACACATGGTCCCTTTGAGCACTCTGGGGAGTGCAGACCTTTCCAGAGATAAACAGACTAAAGGTGATCTGGAAATAGGGACACCCAGTCCTCTACATTCCACAGCTCCCTGGTCTGGTGCCTACTGTCTGGTTCCACGTGTACACTCCAGTCTCGTGGCCTCCCGCATTCACTCCTTTGGCTATCCAGATGCTTGGGAGGCTTGCCTCAAGCTGCTTGCTGGTCTCCAGTGGCAGAGCTACTGTGACAGAGAAAGAATGTGAAATAGGAAAACATTATCAGGAGACTCATTGACCAGGGAGGACCATCACCTGGTGATCCAGTGGCTACAATGACTGAAGGAACTAGGAAGCAGTGTAGTGGAAGCGACCGTGACATTTCAGAGACTTAGAGAAGACGTCACTGAACCCTTCAGTCTAGAAGGATGAGTAGAAGTTAGCCAGTGGTAACTAAAAATCTGCTTTCACTGAAAGTTATCTTACTCTGTTGTATGAACAACAACAAAAAACACGAGAAGCTGACAGACACACACTGGCCAAGACTGCCCTTGCTTTGGAATACCCTCTTAGACCAGTGCCTTGAGTTTTTATGGAGCCTACGAACTTAGTTTCAATGTAACATCTTCCAAAGCAACTAGAAACATTTTACCCGGAGACTGACATTGGAGACTTACTAGATCTAAAATAAGACCTGATTATAAATAGCCTGCTTTAAAAAAAAAAAAATCAATAAACTCTCCTTAATCCCGGCCTCCAGTTGGGGGGAAAAAGAGTCCTTCCGTGTCTTCCCTAAAAAAGTCAGTATTTACACAACGGTTTGTGGTGCCAGATTGAGAATGCCAAGATGCCCTGGGCTCCTAGCAGCTGCCCGCACGCTCGGAGCCTTGCATGACTTATTTGGCGTTAGCTAATCTCGGCTCCAGGCTTGCTTACATTTTTGAGTTACCCTTTTCGCCTGGAATGCATCTCCGCGTTCTCATTAGAGCTGTCTCCCCAGCCCGGGCCTGCGCTCTTTTGTTGCTGTTACTTACTACCCTGCCATTCGTAATCTTGACTGCCCGAGCACGAAGCCAGGCCCTGGTGTGTTCCCCATCAATCTGACACTTCCGCTTCTGCGCCAGACCAGATGGAGGCTGAGACGCCTTCTCTTTCTCTCCCCTGTCCTCACAGCTATGCCCAGTTGCAGCCTTTCTTGTGGTATTCACAGTAAGACGATGATGATGATGATGATGATGATGATGATGATGATGATGATCCTGAGTGTAGGCAGGATGGTGAAGTTTTCCATCCAGACTATTGTGTCCTAGAGACACCAGTGTGCTGGTCTGTCCGCTGCTACGGCAAGGGGCCACTCGCTGGTAAAGCAGGGGCTCTCCGGTGCCCCACCATGGATCTCTTGAACCCTTATTTTCCAGTAATGACTCTCTTTTCAGAAAATGACAATGTGCTTCCTCTTAAAACTCGTCACTTTTATTTTTATTATTTTTAAAATTTTTTTTTAAAGATTTATTTATTTATTATGTATACAGTGTTCTGCCTGCACAAATCCCTGCAGGCCAGAAGAGGGCACCAGATCTCATTACAGATGGTTGTGAGCCACCATGTGGTTGCTGGGAATTGAACTCAGGACCTTTGAAAGAACAAGCAGTGCCCTTAACGTCTGAGCCATCTCTCCAGCCCTATTTGTCACTTTTAAAAACTTTTTCTAGCTTTAAAATATTTTGTTTTGCATAGAACTCTATAGGTAAAGTTATCAGAAAACACTCCTAATTTTCTAGAGACAAACACTGTTTGACGGGATAGTACTTATTTAAGAATTTATTTCATTGTGTTTTGATCATTATAAGAGTAATACAACCTTTGATATGAGATGAAAAACTTCTCTAGGGTAAATTTCACCCCAAAATTTAAAGTTCCAGTCTGTTTATGGAAAAAAAATTTAGACAAACTTAAATTGAGGCTTACTCTACAAAACATCTAACCAGCCTTAATCAAAGCTAGTGGGGCAGTGGTGGTGCACGCCTTTTTGATCCCCGGAACCTGGGGGGCGGGGGTGGTTAGAAGCAGGCAGATCTTTGAGTTCTGAGTCCAGCCTGATCTACAGAGAGAGTTCCAGGACAGCCAGGGCTACACAGAGAAACCCTGTCTTGAAACAACAACACACACACACACACACACACACACACACACACACACACACACAAAACAAAACAAAACAAAAAAAACCAAAACAAAAAAAAAAAAAAAACATCAAAATCATCAAAACCAAGGAAAACCTGTGAAAATGCCTTAGCGGGCTTGCTCACTAAGAAGGGCGCATGCTCACTAAGAAGGGCGCATGCTCACTAAGCAAGCCGTGCCATGCTGAAGGCCAAATCCAAGACTGGCGAACATTAGATGAAGTTTTGAAAAGTCCTCATAAGAATCAGGGCAGTGTGCACATGCCTGCAACCCCAGCACTCAGGAAACAGATACAGGACCGCAAATCCAAGGCCAGCCTGGGCTACATGCTAAGACCCAGTCTCCAAGCAACAAAAAGGGTTTGGGATGTGTTTGCCTGGTGTGCATGAGGCCCCGAACTCCATCCCCAGCGCTAAAAAAAAAAAAAAAAAAAAAAAAAAAA
>CABHPH010137469.1:0-11191 GCA_902168325.1 Peromyscus nudipes
GGAAAATTCGGTGGGCATACAAATCTGCATGGGACTTTACTCAGAGGTAAACTGGAATGAAATAATGATGTTTTCAGAAATAGATAGAACTGTGGGACTTTCAGTGTAATAAGTCAGGCTCAGAAAAAACAAATGTTACTTTTTTATTATTACTCTAATCATCCCTAGGAAAGAATGACACACTTTGAGGTAGAAGGTGTGGACTCTGGTGATAGATACATGGTCACGAATAGTGAATTGAGGCAAGCAAATGCTCAGGGGAGGAGAGGTTGGAGGTAACATAGAATCCTCCATGTAGTCATGGAGCACTTAAGTGTAGAACTGCTGCTTGAGTTAGGGTTACAGTATGAGAGCTGTCTTCCCAACTCGCAGGAATACGGAACAAAGTTAAGTCAACTGTCTTACAACCTCCAGTGAACCTCCAGTGTGATGGATTGTGTCTGATTTTCCATGCTAAGAGAAGTATCTTCTCTGAGAATTCATATCACAGACTACCTTGGAGTTTATAGTGCCACATGATTGCAGAAGTTTTTTTTTTTTTTAGATTGAAAATTTAAAATGGATATAACATGGTGTTGCATCTATGAAAATAATTACCATAGAGATTGATCAAAACTGCATGTTAGCTGATAAGGTTATTTTAACTAAAATGCAGATGATGTTCACACTTCAAATGAAATACATTTCATATCATCCATAACACACAAAGAGACAAGTTATTATTATTAATACAGTCTATGGACATAAATGCCTGGATGGTGTGAATAATCAAATTCTGCTACTATTTCTGTACTTCGGGTTCAAATTTTTCCAGTGATTTGGATTTTAATTTTTAAATTAATGTAAAATTCCATTGAATTGCAAAGCTCCAGGGGGTAATTAGGCGTGGTAAGTCCATGCATTGAAATTCAGAGTGCCTAAACAAATGCAGTAGGTGGTTGAAACCTGTCTTAGTTAGGGTTTCTGTTGCTGTAAACGCCACAACCAAATGGCAAGTTGGGGAGGAAAGGGTTTCTTTTGCTTACATTTCAGCATTGCTGTTCATCACTGAAGGAAATCAGGACAGGAACTCAAACAGGACAGGGTCCCAGAGGCAGGAGCTGCTTACTGGATTGCTTCCCCTGGCTTGCTTAGCCCACCTTCTTATAGAACCTAGTACCAGTAGCCCAGAGATGGCACCAGCTACCATGAGCTGGGTACTCCTTCACTGATCACTGAATGAGAAGATGCGTTATAGCTGGATCCCAAGGAAGCTTTCATAAGCGGAGCCGCCTTCTGATGACACAAGCTGTGCCAAGTTGACACACAAAACCACCCAGGACAAAACCCAAGACTGAAATAATGAATTTGTATTGTACTGGCTGGGATGGTAGGGTCCATTGTGACCCTTGACCCCAAACCTCCTTTGCTTTCAGAGAAGGTCAGAAATTGGGAGGTTTCTAAATCATTCTAAACTTGTCGCAGATGTCACATATCTCATGATTTGTCCAGCAGAGCTTCAGAGAACCTTTAAAACCTACATTTAAAATTAATGAGATCGGACTAGCGGTTTGACTCAGAGGACCAGGATTCTTGTCTCTGAGTCTAAATTCCATTCCAGGGTTCACTACAGCGGGAAGAGAAAACCAGCTCTGCCAAGTTGTTCTCTGACATGCTCATAGTGATACATGCCTCCACAAATACAAATAAACAAGTAATAAATAATAACTATTTCTAAAATGGAGAAAATTAATAAGGCACAATATACGCCAGGTTTCAAAGGGAACAGCTCAGAGACCCACTGATTGGCTGTCTCTTTGTGGTGGAATTTTCTGATATAAGTGTCTTATCTAAGTTCAAAAAGTACAAGAAAAGCCAGGGAGCATAAAATGAAATAATAATCTTTTTGAGAGTATTTATTATTGTTGTCGTTATTATTATTATTAAACTCACTTTTCATTTGATGCAGCCAAACAGTAGATATGAACATCAAGAAATCATTAGAAATTCTTTATTTTTTTAAGGTTGCATATGATAATGAAATAATATAAAATGAATGCAAAATTCACTTTAGGGAATAGGACTTGTGAATAGATACATACATGAAGATAACTAATTAAATACTAGCATGCCAGACATATTTCAATTTACAAGAACTCAGATGTGCTCAGCTGTGCACTGCTCCACAGGACAAAAAGGAAGACTATGACATCATTTGCTGCCTCTAAGGTGAAATGAAAGACACTGTGATGCTGGTACAACCTCTTTTCAGTACAGGAGCCTCAGACTCTGACTTTCCTCGTCTCATTCTCTTTTTAATTCTTTCTTTGACTGATTCTCTTCTTAATTGACCTTGGTCAGACACACAGTAGCATGAGGCTGTAATCTAGCTGGCACAAAATCTCCCAAGTAGTTCATGAATAACGAAGTCAAGAAATATGTACAAAATTAATCCATTTGTCATAAAATGCGCCGCACTGAAGGGATGTCTGTTTTCAAGCCCATTGTGCACAAAGGAGGAAATCAGTTCTGAGGCAGAAGCTGAGCCATTGGGTGGAGCCGGCTTTTCTTCCCAAGGGTGGAGCTCCTCTGCTGTTCTCACAACATCTGGCAGCACAGATGGCAGGAAAATTAATAGGAGGGGAGCAGCTTTGACCTCGTGTAGATATAAGCAAGTTCTGAGACTCCATGTGCAGGCGAATCTGATAATATCTTTAGAAGAGACCTTGATAGTTCACTGGGTTCAGCTCCCTGCTGCTGACAGAGCTGTTCATGACAAAGCCCAATGTCCTGGGCTACTGTCCTTTAGGTAAGAGGCATTGAGGAACTGTACAAGGCCACTGGGGAAGGCTTTGTGGCTTATATGGCTCCCTAGGGGTGTGTGTGTGTGTGTGTGTAAAGAGTTCTGTTTTATGCATCCAGCTGGAGATAGTAACTGGGGAAAAAATGACTCTTCAATTCTTCCTATTCTTCACATTAAAGACATCATCAAAGTCAGCAAAAGGAAAAAACCTGCAAAAAGATATTCATCTTCAAGGAGTTAGTAGGGTCGATCCAACTGTCATGTTTCAGGGAGATAATGGTGGACATTAAGTTCAAAATAAATACTGTGCATTGATTACAGAATTATCAATTGAAAATTGATTTCAAGTTTCTAAATATGATTCGTGACATCTTCGAGGGGCAACTCAGACACCTCTGAGGCATGAATGTGGTTGTTTTCCCAATCTCTATCACCACTTCCCATTAAAGGTGGTTGCATGTGGAAGTGGACATTGCCCGAGGATCGTGTGGAATTCAAACTTAAATCTCTCTCTCTACCACCCTCAATGACAAATTGCATTTGATGCTTTTTATGCCTGGAGAAAGGGACCATTGGCTCTGATGCATCTCAGGCATCAGGTGTCTGAAGGACCATTATTCAATCTCATCTTTGCTAAAGAGCAATTAAATGGAGACTATTGGTGTTTCTTCAATAAAAAGTTCCAGATGTTTTCAATGATTCTCATATCCGTTGATATTAACTATTCTCATACAGCTGAGGAATAATGATCCAACTCAATTACTTCATGATTGTTCCTGGGAGTAATTCTCCATTCTATAGGCCTTTATCCAGTGTCCTTATGGCATGACTCACTTACTTTTCAAGTATAAAATTGAGCCAAATGGAGATGATGTGTGATGTCTTCATGCTTGTTACCTATATTTCTACAAAGAGTTCTGACACACATTCATGAGTACATCTGAATGTGACAATATAATTCCAATTTTGAATCTATAGTTTATCTGGGAATAAACCTCCTAGGATAAAAGTGTATTAGCAAATTCTCTTGTATAAATGATTATCCCTAGATGATCAACACAAGCAAATAAGAGAAAGTACAGAGATTTTAATGCTTGGTTTGAGTAATTTAATTTTGGCCTCTTTATTACTCACATTTTATCCCCAGAGTTTTAAAAAGTCTGTCTTCATTTTTATTTTTTATAATTTGCTAAATGTCAGAATGGAGAATATCTTAAACTTTTGCACACACACAAAGATATTTTCAGAGATATTTCTGAGTTGTTTTGCAATTGATAGAGGGGCTTCTGCCACAGAGTAAAGCTACTCTTCTCTGGGTTTTCTAAGGGTCCTCAGAGAAAGTCAGGGATATGACAGGAATGAAAACATGGACATGGACATCAAAGCGCTACATATTTGCTTAGCTATTTCAAGATTTGAGAAATCTTTGGGAGGATGCAGAGTCTGCAGGTGCTTTTTCAGGTAATAAAGCAATAGCTCAATATGCTGTGACCGAAGCTGCTAAGAAAAATGCTTCCACACCTGAATGCTGTCTTCCACATTATGAAGAAAGTGGAATACTTAAAATGCCTGTCACCGTGGAAGCAGAGTTCTAGATGTCTCTGCTTCACTAATGTCCCCAGAATACCGCATTCAATTCATGTACGTAGCATGGCTTCCTGGTTCTTCCTTCTCTTCCTCGCATGACTGAGAATGTCTGAAGTAGCCCACGTCAAGTTTGGAAACACTGACGCTTGTTGGAAACCCCACTGTAAACACCAAGTAGACTCTTGTACAGGTTTCTGCTATAGTGCAATCAACTTATAAAATAAACACAACACAATCATCTTACCTTGCTGTCCAAAACTGTGGGCTGAATTAAGGTATTGCAAGAGTGAGGATCTTTCTTTTAGTAGTCCCTAGATGATATCCTTTTCATTTCCTTGCCTTTCCCAACAGCAAAAGAGACATTCCTTAGTTTCAGTCCACCATTCTCAGTCTTCACAGTCTGCAGAGTCTTATGAAATGTAAAATCCTAACCTCTGCCTGAGTCCTCATCTCTCTGGACCCATGTTGTAGTTGATCCATCAGAATTCTTCACTATGTTTTTTATAGACACTCAAACTCAACACATCCATAAAACTTATTTTGCTATATAGCGTCCCACATTCTCCTCTCCAGAGACTCTCAACTGAGGGACTGTTTTTATTAAGCACTGAGTGCACTAAAGCTAAAATGTCCTCAGGAAACTCCCAATGATGTAATTCAACTTAGACTCATTTAAATGAGTTAACTGTAGGGACCAGACATTCAAAAGTGATCACCCAATGATTTGTATGAGGTTTCAAAATATTCTTTCCAAAGAAAATCTTTAAATGGTTAAATGTTGTAGAGGCCTGAGTAAGTTCATTAAAAGCATGTAAGATTTAAGGTATCTATTTTAGGGTAGTTAAACTATACTAATTGCTTCTAATTACCTGATTATAATATGAAGATTAGAATATTAATGCATATAATTTAACATAAACTGATTTGTAAATAAATAATATGTGATAGAACAGGCATGATTGACACTTTTTCCTTAGGGTTCTTTTTACTCCCTGGAGTTGATTAATAACAGTTTGACTTGGCACAGTTTGAGAGAACTAGGAGAAGCCAGCAGGGAAGAACAGACTACTGAATATGAAGTGGAGGGGAAGCTTTCTTCTTGATGTTATGAGAGGTGAGAGCAGGGCAAAGAGCCAAAATGAAGGTAAGTCCATAAGCCAGGGATTCCTTTCCTGTGTTCTCCTGTGCCAATGTGTGCTGATAGCAAATATAATGCAAAGATCCAGTGAAGTCATCACACATGCTAAGGGGGACACATGTAGGTCACAAGCAGTGAAACTTGTTAATGGGGAGAAACTCCAGAATGGAGTCCCTTGCTGGCTGTTGTAGAGAGGTACCGGTGGTGGTCATGTGATTGATAAATTGCTGAGTCCCCACAAGTACTCATGACAGCATGGGATGTGTGTACCCATTTGTCCTTCCTTCTCATCCATGTAATGTCTATGAAAATTAATACAACTGAGATGGAAGGACAAGAAGAGAGTTGTTAGATATGTGATGAGAAAATTACACAAAAACCATTGGAACATTGGAACATACTTGAAAAAGATAAAATAAGACTTCAAGACATAATTTAGACATGAACATTAAATTCTCAATGAAAAATTTATAGAGAAGATTAGATAATGTTTGGCATGAAATTGATCAGTTCAGTAATGTGCTCGTGTGTGTGTGTGTGTGTGTGTGTGTGTGTGTGTGCTCGTGTGTATGTGTGTAATCACTGTAATAACAAAATATACCTTTAAGCATTATATAATATTAAAGATATATGATAAATATCAATTATGTAATTATGATCTGAGTACTTTGTAGTCACACAAAACAGACTTTGAGTAAATAAATAGAATTGTGGGCAAAGTGGACATGGAATAATAAAATTCTTCAGCTGGGGAAATGGTGAGGAAATTGAAAAATTGCTGAAAGGTACACACCAAGCTCTTTGATTAAAGAAGACAAGATAGGAAATATGAAAATCAATAAGCATGATAAATCAATAAATATATTAATACCAATTTAGTATAATTAATCAGTAATCAGTAAATTATTAAATGAAGGTACAGAAAAGGTTTCTAAATCATTTTTTTATTTTTTTAATTAAGAAATTTTTTTCATTCATTTTACACACTAATCAAAGATCCCATTCTTTCCTCCTCCCACACCCACAGCCTCCCCTCCCAACCCATTCCCCACTCCCTCCCACAAGAAGGCAAGGCCTCCCATGTGGAGGCACATTCAGTAGAGGCAAGTCCAAGACCTTCCCCCTGCCTCAAGGCTTCATGGGATGTCCCATCATAGGTAGTGGGCTCCACAAAGCCCACTCATACACCAGAGGTGGATTCTGCACTTACTGCTAGGGGGACTCCCAAGCAGATCAAGCTACACAACTGTCTCACCATGCAGAGGGCCTAGTCCAATCCCATGTAGGCTCCACAGCCATTGATCCAACTTTTATGAGTTCCCTCCAGTTTGGTTTGGTCGTTCCTGCATGTTTCCCCATCATGATCCTGATGCACTTGCTCATAGAATCCCTCTTCTCTCTCTTTGACTGGACTCCTGGAGCTCCGTCTAGTGATTGGCTGTGGGTCTCTGCATCTGCTTCCATCAGTCATTGGAGAAAAGTTCTGTGATTACAGTTAGGGTATTCATCGATCTGATTACTGGGGTAAGCCAATTCAGTTCAGGCACCCTCTCTACTGTTGCTAGTAGCCCAGGTTGGGATCATCCTTGGATTCCTGGCAACTTTCCTAACACCAGGTCTTTCTCTATCCCCATGATGTCTATCTCTATCATGGTATCTCTTTCATTGCATTTCCCCTCCCTCCCTGTTCCAATTCAACCATCCCATTCTCTTATGCTCTCATCCCCTATCCCCTACCCTCCATTGCCCATCCCTCATCCCTAGTTTACTCATAGAGATCTCATCTATGACTAAATCAAATTTTTAAACATGAAATAAAGGTTTGTTACAATTTAAGAAAATATTAAATAAAGTAAGTAAGGAAATATGAAGAATTAAAAGGATACAGTGAGATGTGCTACATCTACTACAACCAAATAATTATAATAATGCCCTAATAGTCTACATATAACAGGTCTTTAAAAAGTAGTAACTATTAAATTTGACTCCAGATACAATGCAAACTTTATTGACTATATGTGAAACTAAAGCATCTGAAGGTACAATTTATAATCTGTAATGAATCCTCCATTTTCCTCCCATCCCACCCATACCAGGTCCAGATAAAGTTTATAAATAAATTCTGTAAGACTGTAGAATAACATGTAATCTCTAAAATATGTAAACTATTCCTAAATACTAAAAATTGAGTGTTTTCAAGCTAATTCATGAAGTGGTTATAACTGTGATAGCTAAACCAGGCAAGGAGATCTTATGAAGAAAAATTACAGATAAAAATTTACAAATGAAATTTTGAAAGAAGAATACTAGTGTTTTAGCATCTCAAAAAATATGAAAATGGATAATGCATTATAAACACACTAGGTTTAACCTTCAATGGCCAAGATGCAATTGTGAATAAATATTTAAATATGCACATGATATTCTTTATCCTAGGCAACTATATTATGAAAGCAGAAAGATTATTTTGCCAAAAATTCAAATATTTATAATATCAAAATATAACAGAACAATGCACCTAGAAATTAAGGATTAAGTAAAACTCCTTCCATCTATTAAGAATAAATATAAAACAAAACCTTTCTGACACTGAAGCAGGAAAAAGCACCTGGCACCAATCCTGAGCACTTGACTTTGATCCTGGAACCTACATGAAGGAAGGAGAGAACTGTCATCTATAAGTTATCTTGTGATTTAGATACATATACCTTGTCATGTGTGTCCCACCCACAAATGCACACACACACACACACACACACACACACACACACACACACACACACACAACATGTAAACTATTTCTGAAATATTATCAAATGGAAAATTTAGAAATATTTCAATTAAATTATGTAATAGAACACAGTTTAGATTGATTACAATATTGTAAAATTGATATGCACGGTATTGTGCTTGAGTCCCTAATCCAGAGAACATTATGTAAGTGATAAAAATAAAGATAGGGAAACTAATAACAAAATGTTTATTGCAAAAACATGGAATCCTCAAATAGACTAGGCAAGAGATTGTAGTAAAACATAAATATAGCAGCATTGTTAGAACTAGTATGACAAAGTCATTAAAATGAAGACACTATCAAATTCTTCATTTCTTGTGTTGTAGACTATGAGAATACCAAATATACGTTACCCAAAGTAACATAAAGACATTTAAAAGAATTTGTCAAAGTGTTTAAAAGTAAGACACAAAACTGCATGCTTTAGAACATGCCTGAAATCCCAGCACTCCACTGGAAGTTGAGAAAGGAGGACAGATATTTTGAGTTCAGGTTGGGTTGCACATAACACTCCGTCCAAAAAGCCAAGGGCATCAGGATGGAGGTCCCTGCTTGGTCGTTTCTTGAAAATGCCTGAGGATCCTGTTTCAATTCTGAGATGCCACAGTGTAAAGTTCTGTTCTCATGGACAGAAATGTAAGACCCCAAATTCTTTCCGCAAATATTGCTATTGTTAAGGGAATTTGCATAACATAAATCATATAAACCTTCAGAAGCATTGTGCCATGAGGCGTATGTACAAATTCTAACATAAATATATGGGGGATTTTTATGATGGTTAAAACCACAAATTGCCATATTTCACAAGTGCTCGACAGAATGTATGTCCATATGAAAGAAAATATGTCCTGAAGGTGTAGCCCAAAATTGCTTAGGAGACCTAATGACACAAACATAAAATGATATACATTTATAGAACTTCATGAGAAAAAAATCCCAAACTAGACATTTTTACAAGGTCCTATAGCAGGGGAAAAAAGAAAAAAAAATAGTAGCTTTCTATGCTATATGAAGCACCATGCCTTTAGTTGAAAAAAAGATGACATTTTTTAAAATGCACAGATAATGACTACTGCACACAACATTTGCATAAAGAAATGGCCATTACACAGACATTTAATAAAATTGCAAGAGGTTAAAATCAATGAAGAAGCAGTCAGAAGATTGAAGAGAAGCCAAAGGTTATGGAAGATAGTATTTGCACAGTAGACAGAAACACAGGCTAAAGTAAGTCAGAATCATTCAGTTAGTTAAATGTACAGAACAGTTCCAAAAATGAACATATAGATACCCTTAATCAGACATCTCTTACACACATAAGGACATAAGCCACATAATGCTCAGCAAAACCATTTTTTGTCATTGAAATACACTGGAAATCATGTACCATCCGGAGAATAATAGTATCTTTCACTGGACAATGGAAGATAATCAATGTGTCAAGAACATTTAAGAGATATGCAACTCATAGTCTTGGCTTTAAAGGAACTGAACAGTTTGAAATAACACATAATAATTATACAGGATATTAAAGAAACATAAAATCAGCAGCCTGTATTATTTTATATGTCTGTCATCTACCTGTGGGTATAACTATATCTAGATATAGACTTCCTCATGGTTTAAAATGTCTATAACAAACCAAAGTTGTGCTATGACACAATGAATGTCATTAAACCTAAAAGAAAAAAAAAGAATTTTCTTTAAAGAAGATATGAATGTAAAGAAAGAGGAATAAAAAAATGATAACAAACAATATTTTTATACTTTATAAAGACAAGATTGCATGATTTTTTTAAGTACAACAAAGTACTGTCATGTTCTTATAATTAAAAGAAGCACTATTGCATAAGCAGTTGTTTGCACACTCTTTCACCAAGTACAGATGATAAAAGAAGGTTAGATGCAATCATGATAATACTCAGAGGAAAAGAACAAAGAGTTCTATTTAATGGGTAGATGTGCTACTGACTCAAATGCTGAGCCTCACTTTGTGTGTTGATTTGGGGCTTAATTCTTAGGTTGGTTTAGCAAAGAGATCTTTGATATTCCATGATCAAAAAAGTATCATCAATTTCTTACAACATTCTAGAAAGGCAAAATATTTCCCAGACCTACAGAATCTCTCTTTTTTTGTATAACATGGAAAAAGAAAACATAACATGAAAACCTGCATTCTCTAGACAAATGATACTTTGCAAGAGTATTTTTTTCTTAGTAACTGCTAATGTTCTTTCCAAAGCATTTTTCAGGTCCCACTCTCATTGAGCAGGTAATTGTCCTGCCAAAAAATGATCAACTGTCACATTTTTAAACCGGAGCTCTGAAGATGATCAGGATGTTGCAGTTTATTTTATACTACGCTTTTTAAGTTTTATGAATCTTCATTTCAATGGTATCTTTCTACTATTCTCTATAGAAAGTATCTTTTCTATCTGTAATAAAACTTAAGATATGTATGAACTGAAGATCTTCAGAAGCCATGTCTACGAAAATGTATGTGATTGAGAGATTATAGGGTTTTTCATCTTCAATTTTTAAAAAGCTTAGAAAACTGAAATTGATTCACATAAACCTCTACTTCCTAGTGACGTTCCCTGTTTTAAAATTTTCAAAGTAAAAGAGTATACAAAGACATTCAATAATTTCCATGTGTGAGAATTAAATGTTTTAAATAAATCAATGCTATAATTACTCAATTTCATAAAAGGAAAATGGGATGATATAGTTTATATTTTTAGTGATAGAAATATTCGTAAGGTAAAAAGTACTTTACAATTAGAAGTCTGCAAAATTTGTAGCTCAGATTTATATGTATGCTGGAATCTAAATGTAGATTATTATTTAAAACAATAATATATCTTATAATCTGTTAATTTGGAGAGTTTGA
>CABHPH010137470.1:0-20884 GCA_902168325.1 Peromyscus nudipes
AGTGATATTATTAGACAAAAGTTGTCCTGAGGGGTGCAAGGGGAAGAAAGGGAGTGAATAGAGGGGCTTCTGGAGAGGAGGGAGGCCCATAGGACCGGGAAAGTAACTGGCTTCAAAAGCTTAAGAAATACAAAAAGGGAGAAGACTCACAAATCCCCTTGCTCCAAGGCTATGTAAGCAGTAACCACTGCTGAGGAAGAAGGTCCCTGGCAGGGGTGCATGCAAGTTGGGCAGGGAGCTCCAAAGTTGTAACTTTAGGTGATTTGTCATCCATTGGGGCTTTTGAGTAATGCAACCCAACCACCTTTGAGTCACTCAGGCTCCTATGAGTAACCCCAACACACTCACTAGCTCACTAAGCTGGACTTCAGTAGACTTATTCTTTGGGCTATCTTCAGCACCCTCTCTGGAGTGAACAGATGTTTGTTACATCTCTAAAGAAACGTCATGCAACACAATGTTCTTGATCTGAGCATTGGTTACATGCGTGTAATTCAATTTATGGAAATCTGAGCTATGCAAGTGATTTGCTGTGTATGTTTATACTTTAAAAAACACTAAAATGGAAGGGAGGGGTCATATCAATGATGCAAATGTCCCACTGCTCTTCAAGAAGTTATGCCCTGGCTAACTTGTGTGCCTACTCTACCTAATCTAATTCTTTGGCCTCCCATTTTGCTTAAACCATTACCCCAACTTCAAATAACTCACTTATCATCTCTATTAAAGTCATTCCCATTTTTAGTAATGCCGCTCCCAAGGAAGCTTTCCACTTTGCAACCTGAAATAATTCTTTGTCACTCTACACTTCAGAGGACTTCAGTACTATTTCTCTAATGATATAATGGTCTTGGGGCCCTCATATACAGCCTTAGAGTGACAGAATCAGTGATAACAGCTTACATATGATAACAACACATGAATCTTAACAAGGTAGTAATGTAAGCTTCTCTCAGTTCCTCCCCTCAGGATGCTCACAGTCTGAAGAGAAGGGTTCCTAATCATCTTTGAATTCATCACTACAACCATTCCATTGTTACTCTTAGAACAGGAGACCTCTGGTGCTTTGGAATACAGACACATGTCACTTGCTAAAAGAACTCGAAGCAAGTAGATACCTTAAAAATGTGATTCCAGTTTACAACTTTATAGGAGGAAATGAAGCTTTCAATAATGAGCCTCACTGTTTCTCCCCACCGCCTGGCATTCCATTGGGTTTGTAATATACTGAAAACTCTCTTGTGGGTATAATTAGCTACATGGGTATAAATGTGAGTTTTAAATAAGAAAAATGAAGGTAGCCGATATATCTGGATCATGGTGAAGGAAGCAGCTTGGGGAGATGACTCAGTGGGGATAGTGTATGTCGTACAAGCACAAGAACCTGAGTTCTGACCCCACCTCCCCTTGACCAGAGCCTATGTAAAAAAGCTAGAGGTGGTGGGATGCTGCTGTGATCCCATGTCTGGGGAGACAGAGACAGGAGGATGGGGCTTGCTGGCCAACCAACCTAACTTAATCAGCACACTCCAGGTTCAGTGAAGGATCTTGCCTCAAACATTAAGGTGAAGAGTGACTAAGGAAGGTACTGGATATCAACCTCTGACCTCCATACTCATACTCACACTTATGCACACACTACACACACATACACACAATAGGGAAAATTTGGAGCCCAGTTTTCAATCCCTTGGCTCACAATTAGCATGCATTTCCATACATTAAGAAAAGGCATTCAACAATCCATAAGCAAGATGTAATAAAAAAAAAAAAACAGGTGGCATCAACAAACAGACTTCCACTACAGTCCAGCCCTTTTTTTTTTTTTTTTTTTCCTGTAAGGGCAATGGCACTTCCAAACTATCCCTAATATGTCCTCACTCTAGAGTTCTCTCTCTCCATTCCCTTCTTTTCTTCCCTTTCTTCAGTTACCTGTACACAGTTCAGGGCATCTTCTCTGTTAAATTCCTCTCCCAAAAAATCATTAGGGCAGAATGAACAGTGTTGGAGGGCTAAGATTCCTGAATTCAAAATATCTCTGCCTTTCGTGATTTTTAACTTTCTTTTCTCAGTGGGCAGAAGCCCAGACATTAGAGGATATTTTCCAGTGTTACAGTCAAACTGTGCATTTTTAGATTTGTGGGCAGGCTGAGTGATCTCCAGCCAGAGGCTCAGCCCTCAGCCCGCATTCCAGTGTCATTCTCTTACCACAGCTCGCTGCTGGCCTCCCCCAAGTCATCACTCTGGAGAAAATGAAGCACATTTTCAGAATTTAATTTAGGAATAACCCAGGCAACCTAAGGCCAAAGAACCAGGCAGTTGGTGAACTCAGCAGAGGGAAGAGCTGATGCCGGCAAGATGCAGGCGGGCAGTGTGAGGAGTATCATGCAGGCTCTAACCTAGCCTTGGAAATGTTGTGGAAGGTGACACTTACAGGTCTGAATAGCCTAAAGTAGCCACATCTTCCACTACTCACCACAGCACCATGGTTAAATAGCTACGCCAGGACTAACTTATTTCCCCATCCAGGTATCCCATAAGTGATGGGTCCATGTGACCATGTACCAAAACCATTAAGCAGAGTAAATCTTGCTTCTTTCTAGGCTATTCATCTTAGGTGCTTAGTCACAATGACAGAAGGCTAGCACACTGGATCTCTTCATTTCTAGCTAACAGATAGTTTATGATACTTTCAGATCACCCCTATAAGGAAAGAACTATTGAAATTGTCATAGCCTGATGAATAAAATGTAAATTATATTAGGTCATCCCTCATCTATCTCCAGGTTCTTCCTACGGTATCTATTAAAATGGTACCTCCTGAGGTAAGTCTTTTATAATATTTTCCCATTTGGTGGTGCCACCAAATACTCCCACCATAGTTTTAGAAATGTAAAAATGTTTCTTTTTGTTATTTGTTTGCTTACCTGTATTTGAAGCAGAGTCTCAGGTAACCCAGGCTAGCCTTGATCTCACTACATAGATAAGGTTGCCCTCCAGCTCCCGATCCTACTGCTTCCATCACTCAAGTACTGGAACTACAACATGTGCCACCACCTGCAGTTCATGCAATGCTGAAAACTGAACCCAGAGCTTCATGGATGCTAGGCAAGCACTCTGCCAACTGAACTACATTCCCAGCCTGTAAGTATTTAATAAGGTATAAAGTGTCTGCTGAACTGTTTCCATTGTCTGGAATGATCTGCCTGCCATACCTAGGTTATACTGATCTTTGCTTGCCCTAAGTGTGGTACCTGACATTTCTAGAACTCAGTCAAGTTTCTAGAAGTCAAGTCAAGTTATTCTTTCAAACATTCAGTCTCTATTTACCAACTGTCCAGCCCCACAGATAATGTAAAATAATTGTGTGACCCTAAGCACACAACTTTAGATCTTCTAATCTCGGTTTTTTTCATCTGGAAAAAAAAATGAGCAATACTATATATGAAATAAGACAATGGCTACAAAGAACTTAGCCTAATACCTGGAATATCACATCTGTTTAATAAATATTAATCTCACCTCATTATTATCATGATTATTTTGTCTCCCAAAGAATCTGTTGAATTGCTAGGTGGTTATAATTACCACAACATCCTTCTGAATTCTGAGTTACAAATACCTCCTTATAGCTCATCTTCACTAAGTTTAGTTCCTTCGCTGTTGGACAAGAACCAAGTGACTTCAAAGAGGGCTCAGTCAACATTCTTGAAAACCTGATTCTTGGCCCCAGGCCTGGAAGAGCAAGGGAACAGGGGGTTCAACTGGGGACAGAGATCTGGAGTTCATTAACGCCATGGGTTTCTGAAAGGAGGAAAGTCCTGTAAGATGGTGTTCACTTACCACCATAGACGTTTCGCTCAGGGAGCCCAATATGCTGCTTGAATTTCACTGATTTCCTTTAGCTGTAGGATTTGGGTAAGGAAGGAAAACTGTGGAATGACTTCACCATTGGCAGCCATCTGCCTTTGGCCAATTGATTGGCAATTACTCTTAAGAGTGTCAGAAGTTTCCAAATTAGCTTAGCCCCTTGCAAGGTGCTGAGAGGGCTCCTTGGGGTGGGTCAAGTCCATTGCTTGAGTCTAGGGTAAGATGGATCCAGCTGCATCTGAAGATGTGCGTGGTGTGTGCCCACTGTCCTCAATTCCCCTGCACCTGACTCGGCTCCTGCCTGGAACTACGGCACTTAGAAACTTGATTTGTTTTCTCGGTTTGCTACACACCCTTCCACTAAGGCCTTCTGCCTCTGGGTTAATTATTTCTTAAATAAAAATAGTCTTCTGCTCACTGGATTTCCTTTCTTAATGACTCCATTTCCACTTTCCTCCATGTGTAAAGCTAACTTGTCATGTTCTACAGTTGGACAAACCATGCTGTAGCGAAGCCTCTACACGCAGGAGCCAACGGTGTTTTAAGATGGGGGGAAGGTGGGAGAGGGGGGGAGGGGGGAGAACAAGGGAATCTGTGGCTGATATGTAAAATTAAATTAAATTATATAAAATAAAATTTTAAAAAAGTGAGACAGGAAAAAAAAGATGACTGTTTGGTTGTTTCAGAGATCTGAGGACAACTCAAGAAGGGACTATACCTCTCCAGAAACTGAAAGATCTTATTCCCATGTGCACACCAACTTTAGAGCCATGCGTATTTTTCCAACTCAAACACCTAGAAGAAAACAAATTATGTAAGTTCACAAAGTACCTACTATGTCCTATTGTGCAATATCAGTAACCCCCAACTGACCCTCTACCTCTATGTTGGTCTTCAATAGTCTGTTTTCTACCAGACTGTCAGGATGGGTCTCCTAAAATATACACCACAGCAACTTAGAGCTGTGCTTTAACTACAGGCAGAAAGCAATGAAGACCGTCAGTGTTTTACACACTCTGGCTGTTGACATCTCTCCACCTTCACATCATCCTCCCTTCTTCCTATTTTATATCCCAATAACAGCTTCCCCTCCCTCCTCTCCTCCCAGTCCCTCCCCACACCTCACCTCTGCCTGCCCCCACCTCATCCACTCCTCCTGTTTCTATTTGGAAAATAGCCGGCCTCCCATGGATATCAGCAAAACACAAGGTATAGTAAGACTAAACATCTCGCCTTGTATTAAGGGAGAGCAAGACAACCCAGTCTGAGGAATAGGATCCCAAACACCAGTAAAAGAGTAAGAGACATCTCCTGCTCCCACTGTTAGGAGTCCCACAAGAAGACCAAGAAGCTGAACTGTCACATATATGCAGAGGGCCTAGGTCAGTCCCAGGCAGGCTCCCTGGTTGTCAATTCAGTCTCTGTGAGCTCTTGTGAGCCCAGGTTAGTTGATTCTGTGGGTTTTCGTGTGGTGTCCTTGACCCCTCTGCCTCCTACAATCCTTCCTCCCTCTCTTCAGCAAGATTCCCCGAACTCGGCCTAATGTTTGACTGTGGGTCTCTGCATCTGTTTCCACCAGTTGCTGGATGAAGGCTCTCTGATGACTACTGGACTAGGCACCATCCTACAGGCATAGCAGAATATCATTAGGCATCATTACATTGACATTTTTTCCTCCAGTCATGATTGGTTCTATCCTAGGTCTCTGGTCCATTCAGCCTCTGGGTCTTGACACTCCAGGAAGTATCAGGGGTGGGCTCACTCTCATGACGTGGTTCTCCGGCTGGACCAGTCATTGGTTGGCCACTCGCACAATCTCAGTGCCACCCTTACCCCTTACCAGCCTTTTCAGCATATCCCATAGGCAGGACAGACTATAGCTCAAAGGTTATGTGGCTAGGCTGGTGTCCCAATCCCTCCACTAGAAGTCTTGCCTGGTCACAGGAGATGACCAGTTTGGACCACATATCCACAATTGCTAGGAGTCTTAGCTGGGGTCATCCCTGTGTGAGGTAACCCAGACCCAGAAAGACAAACATGGTATGTACTCACCTGTAAGTGGATATTAGCCATAAGGTAAAGGACAACCATGCTACAATCTACAGACACAGACAGGCTAGGTAACGAGGAAGGACCAAGGAAGACACTCAGATCTCCCTGGGAAGGGGGACTAGAAGAGATTTTGTAGGTAGACTGGGGGCAAATGGGGATGGGAACATGAGTGATCGGGTGGGGGCAGGTGGGGGGGTACTGAAAGAGCTGACTGGAAAAGGGGGGGCATTTCAGGATCATCCCTACTTTCATTCACTCCAAGCAAGCAGGCAGAGTCTCTTGTAGTTCCTTAAATGTACCATGTCTTTCCCAGCACAGGGATCATGGGATTTTTACAATGTCTTACTTCTCTTCCAGTGGGTACTTTTTTGTGCCTGGCCATTCCTCGTCTGAACGTTCTAAACTTGCCCAACATCAATTTCTTCCCTTTTGTCACACAGCCATTATAAATCTCCACTCTAATCTCTCTGTCACCCTCTTACTCGGTGTCTATTGCACTCCCTGGGTTTGACACCCAGGACTGCAATGTACTGAGTAAGTACTGTCGAGCCCCGTTTGTTAACAAGTTATCATTTTTATTTATGTGCATGTGTGTTCACCTGCAGGAGTTTATGCATATCGTATGTGTGCAAGTGCCTGAAGAGACCAGAGGGCCACAGATTTCCTGCAACTAGACATACACTGCCTGATATCAGCACTGGGAACCAGGTCTTCCGTAAGAGTAGTAAGTGCCCTTAACTGCTGCACCATCTCTAAGCCCTACCATCAACCTCTTAATTAACCTTCTCCAAGTCTAGGTACTGTCATCTTAAATGGGACTACAATAACTTCCTCATCATGTTCTATGGGAGCTCTCTCGTGCATAGTTCAATTTCAAAAAAAGAAGGAGGAGTAGCTCTGCTGCAAAATAAAACATTTAGTATTCAAGACTTTTTGTGCGCATGGTTCCTACCAATATCTCCAAATTTGTCTCATGCTAATGTCTTTCCAAAAGTATTTTATGTTCAGGTTTACCTTCTCTTCCCTGGGCCAGCATTCTTCTAAGTGTGGTCCTTAGAGCTTTTGTGTCATATTTTCATCCTCCAAGTCTTTAAAACTCATGTTCTTAGGGCCACATTTTAGCTATGTTCCTCTGTCCCTCTGTGGATGGATCTTGACTATTTTAACCAGGCCTCCCAACCCAGGCAACATACATATGTACCCATAACTAATTCTTACTGCTCAGTGACAATATTCTATCTGCCCAAGAGTCCACCCAGCTCTCCTATCTGTCGCCCAAATCTCACTAATAATTCTGAACCTGATCTAATTTCTCCCCTCACAAAATCACTCCGGATTCCTCCCTCCGGAAAATAATCTGACCCTGCTTTGAATGATCACAAGCCTTGTGTATGCATGTGATGATGACTCCTAATTATGTTCAAGCTCCTTGAGGTGATAGTTGATGTGCCAGTCACAGTAAATCCCCAAGTCACTGTCATTGGATCTTGCATGGACAGGTGCTCAGTGAAACAGAACCCAATGGACATGTGGAATCCAGTGCTGGCATTTTAAGTCATTCTTGATAATCCATGTGTATTGAAGGAATAACCTGACTTGTTTTAGGAATAGACAGAAGGAAAGTTGGCAGACGACAGACAGACAGACATGCACATACCCCTCCTCCATTTCCCCTCCTCTGATTCCCACTGCGGTCATCACCAGGATTGCCTCTTCATTCCTCAGCCCAACTCTTGGGAAGGAACAAGATCAGAAGCCCTTCCTCGCTTCCCTTCAGCGCAGGGGATGGAGGCTGGCGGTGAAACTCCTGTTTAAGGGATAAAGCACAAACAGCATGTGATAGGTCACGTGCAAATGAGGTACAACTGCCCAGGCTTCCTCCGAATGGTTCTTGGTTAGCCTGCATGGTCGAGGCAGGAGTCATTTCCCCAGCCACTGTGAGCTCTGCAGATTGGGTTCATACTCACTGCGGCTGAAGAGACCCTAAGCCATGGCTTTCTTAAAGCATTTCTTACTCCATTCACTCAGGAGCTCTGTACAGCCCTTTCTAAGTGCTGCTGGAAGGGGCATGCCTTGTCCTCAGGGAGTGGCTGTAACTGTGTGAGTGTAGTTTCAGACACAATAGGATAATCACATTTTAACCATAATATTCATGTTCCAAACATGCTTGCTTCACCATGTTTCATAGTCACTCACTCTATAAATCTGCAAATAGTTCAAGATCTTCCCTATCCTGAGCCTGTGAGCAACTTTTTCTTCTGCTTGGAATATTCTTTCTCCCTATTCACATGAACACAAGAATACTTCCTTTAAAAATCGTTCTTTAGGCCAGGCGATGGTGGCGTACGCCTTTAATCCCAGCACTTGGGAGGCAGAGCCAGGTGGATCTCTGTGAGTTCGAGGCCAGCCTGGGCTACCAAGTGAGTTCCAGGAAAGGCGCAAAGCTACACAAAGAAACCCTGTCTCGAAAAACCAAAAAAAAAAAAAAATCATTCTTTAGGGGCTGGAGAGATGTCTCAGGGATTAAGAACATATACCTCTCTTTGGGTTCCCAGTACCCATGCTAGGAAGCTCACAATTGCCTCTAACTCCAGCTCCAGGACTTCCCACATCCCTGGCCTCTGCAGGCACCTACACTCATATGTACATAGTCCTCACCCCTCCCCCACACACACAATCAAAAATAAAATAAGCCTTTAAAATTTTTTTTAAAGAATCATCTTTTCCTTTCAGCCTTCAGAAAGGAACATCCATGGCTACACATGTTAACTAATACAATCACCTTCTCAGATCTCAGTCTCTTATTTATTCTTACCTAGCATGCTACAGCCTCCCATTCTTCCATTCTTTTTATTATTGGATTGCCCCTTGCCTTTATGTCCAAAAATAATACAAACTGAACAAATTTAAAAGCTGTATCCATCTTAGTCACCATTCCTGACACACACACTGGTAGCATAGTAAATATTTGTTGAACGGGTGAATAAAACCATTGCACAATCTGCAATCACAGGGAAAGGAAGTCAAGCAACTGGAGACATCAAGTTCTTTCTTCATATAAAATTTTATAACCAAAAAAATGTTGATTTAATTTTACGGGCAATATAAGATCTCAATATTAGCTTTCTTTGAAAACTATTTTTATTTTAGTTACATTTATTTATTGTTTGAGGTCAGGGCAACTCAGGTGCCATGGAGCATGTGTGGAAGTGAGAGTTGGTTCTCTCCTTCAATCACGTGGGCCATAGGAACTGGGACTAGAACTTGTGTTTTCAGACTTGTCAGCAAGCACCTTGACTCACTCAACCACCTTTTTGGCCCTCGGTGTTAGTGGTCTGTTGCTGAGTTGCTGCTGAATGAGGTAGGTCCTCTTCCTTCTGGTGGATTATGATCTACCACAGTCCTTTACTCATAGACTGAATAATAAACCTTACTTCTCCCAGTGGAATTCACCTCCTCATGTCTACAAGTTGATATCCTTGTGTGACATCAACACAGTTAAAGACAGCTTGAAGAAGTAGATGTGGCTATTTTGGAAGGGGAGTAGGGAGGAAGCTACATTCTGTTTTAACTTTGCAAGTCTCAAAGAATTCTTTCATGACAATACACTGAGAACTACTTTGTGAAAATAAATAGCCACAAAGGAATATGGCTTTAATCGCCTGGATTGCTGCATTTGCTAAAACAAAACAGCTGTGATCACATTCTGGGGTAAAAATCATTGTTCAACAAAGAGTTCTATTAAACATCACCTCTGTGATGTGTCTGGATTTCTAGAGTCAGGCATCCCACTTCCTGGACCACACATGGTCATCAGGATAACCGTGATTCCAATTTAGAGGGCATCTTAAGTTGGAGAAATGTTGTCTAGGCCATAGGGCACAGGGCTGCTGGACCTATTTTCCTTCTCTCCCATAACTACACTTCTCAAATTACTCAAAATTACTCAGCAAAACAAATTCCTTTCATATTTCTCTAATCCCAGGACACCAGAAAGGTGCTGGGCTGGCAGCTTTGGCTGCTAAGAGTCCCAAGTCACTAAAAGATGAAAGGAAAAGTGGATTTTTGTCCATAATCTTCAGGAGCAATCTTGGTGAACATACCCGCAAGGTCCCTCAGACATGAATCTCCAAGACCATGATTTCCGGTACTTTCCAGGATCAGAAATGGTCTTAACAGACTGATAGGCCATTGGAAAGTGAATTATGAATAATGAATGGTCCATGTGCTGTTGTGCTTGTTGAGTATCAATTATCAGTTGATTTGCAGGCTTTATTTCATCACCGAAGTCTTTTGTAATGCTTTCACAGATGTTACACAAGGAGCCAAATACCCCAGTGCCCAGAATCTTCCTGACAGCAGTTGCCTGCCTTTTCCATCCATCCGTCAAGACCATCCTTTCCCATGATCACTCCTAATGATTCCACCTCAGGCTCAAACATTCCCATTACACCTAGTTCACCTGACAGTTAATAAGACAGTTACCTTCCCTTGTTCTCAAGTTGTTTCATGTTTGTTACCTCCTACCTGATTTCTATGTTTGTGAAAGTAAAACATGATTTTCATGCGTAGGGGGTGTAAGAGTGGGTGTACATATATATACATGTTGCATGCACATGTTCGTATGAGTGTGTGTGGAGGTCAGATGTCTATGTTGGGTGTCTTCTTGTACTGGTCTCCACCTTAATTTTGAGTCAGAATCTCTCACTGAATCTGGACCTCACTGTTTGTGCTAGGCTGTCTAGCCAGCAAGCCCTTAAGTTCTGCTTGTTTCTGCCTCCTTGGTGCTAGGATGCTACTGTGCTCAACTTTTATAGGGGAGCTAGAGACACAAAGTCAGATGCTCATGTTTGCATGTCAAGCACTTTGTCCAAGGAGCCATATTCCCAGCCCAGCACATCTTCAATGTCTCTTCATCCCACACAATACAGAACCAATCATAATGACAGAGTAGATGTAACTGGACCTGCTACTCTCACCCACCCCACATCTATTTGTCTCTTCATTCTTTGCTGGTACCTAGTAATTTGTCAGTGTATCCTCTTCAATCTGGGCCCTTTTCTTCTAGAGGAGGCTAACCTTATCCTCATTTGAGCAGTAGACACATGATATAGGTTGAGCCAATCAGTACAACCTATTCTCCTGGCCACAATGACCGGTTCACATGTCCCAAACTGGGTCAGTGAGATTCAGTTCTAGACCTTAGCCATGTACAACTATCAAAGGAATAGTCTCTGTAAATGACTGGAACTAAAAGCTTCTACCATATGGTGTCTTACTAGTGAGTAGGAGATATGCCCAAGAACGGAAGTACTTACATAGGAACAGCAATGAGATACGGAGGTAGAGCTGGTTGCTGAATCCAGCCTCATCACCAGCAGGTCCTACCACTCAAGCTTCTTATTCACATCATTTGAATACAGTTAAGATAAACTTCTTTTACTTCAACTCACAACATCCAGGTTTGCTGAACGTTTGGTGACTACTGGCTGGCTGAACGAATACTCAGCTTTGCTTCTGGGAAGCGTTGAAAATCTTTGGGTTGTTAACACCTATGAAACACTTTTTCACCAAAGATCGAGGGCTCAACTTCCGTCTGTGGTAAAGATGATCCATGTGATCATAACCTTGACTTCAGCAGCTGGATAACTGAATCTATGTCCCAGCTCAGCTGCTTATAATTTGCATGGCCTCTTGGGCAAGTTTGGGACCTTAGGATACTTGCATTAGAAAAAGAGCACATTTATCACAGAAGCAACAGTGAACTGAGACTTTAGAGGCAGAGGCTGGATGAAGCATCCATCCTCAGGCAAGACACAACAGCAGGTAAGAATTTACAGTATTATTTAAGCTATGGAGCGAGAGACAGACCACAAAAAATGGTAAGACAATGACAAGATGATATGAGGCATCCTGGGAAGGAAAGGCTCAGGGTTCCTGGAAACACACTCATTATTGGTTGACATTAAAACAGAGAAAGAACACTGAACATACAGCTCAGTTGGTAGCATACACAGAAGCCCTGGGTTCAGTTCCCAACATTGCGTAAACTGGGTATGGTGGCCCATGCCTATAGTTCCAGCTCTCAAATAGTGGAGGAAATAGGATCAGTTCCGGGTTTTCTGAGGCTATCCTGGTCTACCAGAGGGCTGCTCAAAATAAATGAATAGTGAAATTCAGCCTGATATTCAGGTGGCAAGGCATCTTTTGGGATAGACCCATGTTTTCCTTCCTTTTGACATCGAGGAAGAGCTTTCTGGAAGGTGGTGCCCACATGTTAACACAAGTGTTAGAAGAATCCTGCTTGTGGTATGTAGGGTGGGTTTGGATGATGTTTTGAGAATTTTCTCCCCGAGGAGGAAGAAGCAGTAGGCAACATCTAACTCATCTTTCTAAGGTGACCCCAAAGCAGCTGCACTTCACAGTGCATGGATGAAGGCTTCCCTATAGCCACATAGATGCAACCCCTTCTTCTCATCTTCGTCCAGCTCCTCTATAAAGCACTCTAGCACGTCCTAGCTCCTCTCAAAGCACTCTGGCTGGGAAGAGTGCCTAGATACATAGATGAGGGTCCAGTGACCCACCCAGCATCCTCCTTCTATGAGAATGAATATCACCAGTCAACAATCCCAGCTGTGATGATCTTTGCCAAGCAGACACACCCAGTCTTATGAAGATGGCCATTGTTCTGCTCCAAGGATAGTGTTCTGCAACAGGTGACTAGCAAGCTGAATCGCTGCTCACTGATACAACATACATGAGTCAATATTGTCCAGCCAATAACTGGACAATGATATGGCTCATCCAATAAAAGGATTGCCTCCAAGCCTGATGACCTGAGTTTCACACCCCAGGACTCACATGGTAGAAGGAGAGAACTGACTTCTGCAAGTTGTTCTCTGATCTCTACTATGGCGTGTGCAAACCCACACACATATGCACACATAAATTAAATAAATAATAACTGAGTCACCTAGGGAGAAAGCTCTTCCTTTCAGGCCTCTTGATTATTTTATCAAGGGGAAAAAGATCAGTGCAGCCAGCCATGAGCATCTCCTTGAACACCTCTCCATAGCACTTGATAATTCCTGTGTTCTGTGTTCACTAGAGAGCAGGTCTCAGGCTCAAAGCCTGAAGGAGGTCCTGGTATCTGGTTAGATTTTATTAGTTTTGTCTTTTGTTTCAATAAGACATTGTATTATATATTACCATATATGTTCATTTATTTTAATTTATGTTTAATTAAGTTGTGTTATCATATAAAAATATTGGGTTTCATTTTGACACTTTAATACTCTATATATCATTGTAACTCGCTCTTTTGTAGACCCCTCACCTGCCCTGCTCAGATGCATCTTTCCGCATCTTAGGGTGTCTGTTCCCCACGCTCTGCTAGGTCTGCCACATCTTGGAATCATCTGGGAGCCCAGGGAAACTTCCTAAACATCTGTTTTTTCTGTCCAAACTGGGAGTTGGTTTTGAATAAACCTGTGCAGTCTTGTGGTTCAAAGATACCCAGACTCACAGACTAGGCTATACCTGCCAGAACCCAAGCCCACCACAGTCCCATGGAATATTCCTTAACACCTATGTGGAAAAACCTTCCCAAATGTGCAGCAAGCCACCTAGCATGCAAAAATTTGATCTTTGCTAAAAAAAAAAATCTCTTGTTTATGAACAATTTCACCTCTGCAAAGAAAAACATCCTTGCTGGCCCAAGGAGTTTTAATGCTACTAAATGTCTCCCCCTAGTGGATTTGATGGGAGACTCAGGTGAAAACAGACATTTAGCCTGTGCTTTTGAATATCACAGTTAGAACTACTACTTAAAAAAATTGAGTAAAAAGCTCTAGGACCATATGAAGTGCCTTCATTGTGTGTAGCTTTTGCTATGATCATTCAAAAACTGTCACCTGAAATCACCCAAAATTCATCAAAGTATGGTATTGTACATCAGAGTAGGAAGGCCATAATCCAGAAGGGCTAACAGTCGATGTTCCTTGAGCTAGGACAGGGGTTGAGGAGGCCTTGGACTTTTGGTCTCATGCTCCTTCTCCTCTGGTTACATAAAAGGACACGTTAGAAGTGAACTAATATGGGCCAGCAGAGACGGCTCAGTCGGTAAAAGTGCCTGCCACTAGGCTTGACCACCCAACTGCGATCTTCATAACCCATATGGTAGAGGGAGAGAACTGACTCCCACTAGAGCATAGAAACAGATGAACATTTTCCATTCTCTCTCTCTCTCTCTCTCTCTCTCTCTCTCTCTCTCTCTCTCTCTCTCTCTCTCTCTCTCACACACACACACACACACACACACACACACACACACACACACACACACATAAGACTCTGGATTACAGGCCTAGAAGCATAGGAGAAAATCCTCAATAACCTTGCATTTGTTAGTAACTCCTTAGATACAACACTAAAGGCTTGATCTGGGAAATATCATGATAAGAGTCACTGAATTAAATGTTCCTACTCTGTGAAAGGCAGTCAAGAGAAGCAGCGTGCCCGTCACAGACTGAAGAAAAGTATTTGCAAAAGATATATCTGATTAGTGATTGTTACCCAAACTGCAGAAAGCACCTAAAACTGTCCTGTCAGGCCCAAAGATTTCCTACAGACAGGCACTGGTGTCCCTGTCCTGGGTCACCAGACCACTGAGACCATAGACCCGCAAGAATTTAGGGAAGGAAAAGGAGAGATTCTAGGCCAATCAGGGGAGAAACTTGTCCCCAGGAGACAGGCTCAGTTAATATTCCACCTTCTATAGTACTCTAACACTCATGAGACCCTGAGGCCAAATGCAAGTGGGTGAGAATGCATACAGCTGGTTAGGAGGTGTAGGGGGGAGTGGCTGGAATCTCAAGTGAAGGTCTGATGATCACCCCAACTCCTTGTACTCTAAGAGAAGGTCCACAGTCAACAGGCCTGATCCTTGGGGTCTTGAAAGCAGACACAGCTTCTCTAATGCTAATGATGGTTATTGCACTCAGGGATGGCACTCGAGAGCAAGCAGCTTTGTTAATGACTGCCAAGACTTGATAGTAACCAAGCGTCCTTCAGAAGAATAGATGTGAGTTATGGATAAACACGTCTGGATAACTGGACATTGTTCAACACTAGGATGAAACGAGCTATCAAGCTATTAAAAAAAAAAACCCACAAAGGAATCAGTACACATCGGAGAAAGAGCATGAGATGATCAAGGCATATCCTTTTTACTTCCAAGACAAGGCATCTACAAACAAAGCTATTATAAACATCTGCCATCAGGTTTTTGTATGTATACACCATTTTACTGGGAACAGCAGCTTCATGTTGTTGGGAACATTCTAGAAACACAAGGTCTTAGTTACCATCACAGACCTGTAACTAGACTGCATTTTAACAAGACCCTTAGGTAGCTTGTATTCAATTTGTGGAGGGGTGAGTAGAATACGTGTACCTATCCTCGATTTCAGCCTTAGAACTCTTCAAGGGTACTTGGGAGACTGAGGTAGGATTGCCATAGTTTGAAGGCCAGTCTGAACTGATAAGGCAGAAAGGTTACTCCAAGTTTGAAGCTACCTTAGGATATAGGGAGTTCCAGGCAAGCCTGGATGAAGAGTAAGACACTGTCTCAACAGAAAACCAACTACGAAACAGAACTCTTAGAAGAAAAACAGTGTCTTCAGTGTAGTTTGAGATGTGAAGAGCAGAGTCGTGACTCTTCCTAATAAACTTCCTATTTCTGATCTCATCTATAGGCTCCTTGCTTCATACCTTCTTCCCATCTGAGATGTTTTTATCTCTTCTTCCTGTGACCAACACGTATTTAAAAATTATCAGGTATCCATGGAGACTTACTATATGCCAGGCACAAAGCATAGGTGCTTAAGAAGCAGGCAGGGGATGGAGACGTAGTTCAGCTGATAAGGTGCTTGCCTAGCATGAACAAAGCCTTAGGTGCAATCCCAAGTGTGTATAAACTAGGTGTGGTGTAGCATATTTGCAATCCAGTGCTCAACAAATGGATGCGAGAGGAACAGGAGTTTGGGGTCATTCTATGCTGCTTGAGACCTTATCTTTAAAACACACACACACACACACACACACACACACACACACACACACGCACAACAACAACAACAACAACAAAAAGACATGCAAAAATTACAATACACTCCTTTTCCATTAAATACTGTAATGGGATCAAGTACAAGAACAGTGCAGGCACCAGGCTCTGTCACTGACTTTCATAACAATAAGAATTATTTTCCTTATTTGATAGAGAAATTGACTCAATAAGCTGTTTGGGAGTTTACATAAAGCTTCACAGTTGAAGGCTGTGGTTTGCCACAGCTCCTCAGACCCCACATCTGGTCACCTTCTGTCTCCTGAAGCTGTTTTATAACTCTCTGTCATACATCCCTCAGGAAGGTGAGCAACAGATACGAGATTGAACCCCATTTCCCATGAACAAAAGGGGAAGTGGTGGGGCTCATTCCATCTAGTTCCTAAGGACCCAGAGCCATCACCTCTCAGCTAGGTTATCCTATAAATTAAGTCCTCTGCTCCTGAATCCTGAGATAGGATAAAACCAACTTTTGTTCTTTCCTTCCTTCTTTCTCTCTTTCCTTCCTTCCCTTTCTCCCCTTCTCTCCTCCTGCTCTTCCTCCCCTTCCCCCTCTGTATTTTGTTCTGAGACAGTCTCACTATGTAGCCCAAACTGACCTTAAACTTACCGTGATCCTCCTTCCTCAGCCTCACAAATGTGAATGCTGGGACTATGGGCTTGAGCACCAAGTTCAGCTTCACTTACTGGCTCTTAAAGCACTTTTCTTCCTCTTGAAGACTGGATTGAAGACTCAGAGAACAAGAAATCAGTGAGAGGAGTGATTTTTTTTTTAAAGAGGCAAATCCAATCACATGACTACTTTGCTTAAAAGCTTTCAGTAACTTCCCAGTGCCCTGGGTCATGGTAAGGATTTAGGTCCTGATGGATTGGTCCTTGAATGTCTTGAACACTGTCAGTCTCTCAATAGCAATATGTTCTCTGCTCCTTGCTTCTTTCACGTCCAAGTATATTTACTACCTAATGTTCTCTCTCAAATCCGTTCTCCCTCCCACCATAGGGCCTTTGCACATTATCTTGCAGCTTGACCTCTTTCAATTGAGAAATTCCTGGTCATTTTTCAGACCTCAGCCAGCTCATCCGTTCCTCACAGAAATGTACCTGTATCTCCCCAAATAGATAGATGTAGAGCCTATTTCTATGTCTGATAACCATGAGCAACACTCCTTCAAAACACTCTGGTTTTGCAACTGAACTCTTATTTCTATAGTTATTTAATAATGATGACCTTTTCCAGACCTACATTTTCAATGTGGTAACCCCTTGTCACACATGGCTATTGAGCACTTTGTCATACTGCTAAAACAACTGGAGAAATATGAGAACATTCTTTAATTTTAATTAAAAAGCTAATAGTTGGCTTCCTTAATGAGAATTTTAAGAGTGATTTTTATTATGTGTGTGCGTGCACACATGCACATGCGCGTACTTACAAGCATGAGTGCACATGTCCTCAGAGGCCAAAAGAGGGCTTCTGGTCCCTTAGAGCTTGGGGTTAGAGACGGTTGTGAGCCATCTAATGAGCTTGGGGTTAGAGACAGTTGTGAGCCATCGAATGTGGGTTCTGGGAACTGAACTCAGATCCTCTGAAAGAGCAGCAAGCCCTCTTAACCACTGAGCCATCTCTACAACCCTTTTTATTGTATGGTATTGGACTACAGTGCTCTAGAATCTAAAGAAAGTCTTGAAGTATGGCACAAGCTGCTGATTTAACTACTTAGTGCTCAATACCTAACAAACTATCTGGAAAATAACAGGGGCCAAATATATAATTCACATTCTATAAGTGATCAGGCACATCTTTCCAGGCAAGCAAAGGGCACAGGCTACCTGGCCTCTGTTCTCTAACTCTGTATACAGTGGTGATATTGTGCTCAAATGATAGTAACTGCTACTGCCGTTCTCAGTCCTTTGCAATGTGCAGAGCCCTTCTCGACTCTCTGAAATATGTTATCAAAATCGAGGACAGATGAACTTGAAGCAACTTACCTCAAATCCAACTCTTGGTAAACAGCATTTAGCAAATGTTTGCTTGTGAACAATTGTGTGAATAAATAAACAACCCATCAAAGCCTAACAAGCCTCAGGGCAAAATCTTTGGAGACTTCTGTTGCCTTGGATACAGATGAGTCTTTCTATTTCATCTGACTTCAGATTGCTGGCCCAGCTTATGAAGACTCACAGGAGATTTTTAAATGTTCAGCTCTGTTGTTAATCGAATATTGTTTCTGTCTCTATTCCAGAGTTGCTTGGTTACAACAGTAAGTTAGATTTGGAAGCGCCAAACACACCTGTCCCCAGGAGCTTGAAAGAAGGGCTGGCCCCAGCCTCCTGTTCATCTGAAAGTCAGCTAGAGATATTCTAAACACACTGCACCAGCTGATTCCTCAGAAGTAGATGACCCTGTAGGTGCTTGATCTGATCAACAGTCCAGTCCAATGATCATGTCTTCCTGACAAGCTCAAAGAAAGAGTGTGGAGCAGGCACATATGCTTTGCCCTCGACTATCAAGACCCTCTAAATATTTTAGTGAAAATGTAATCCATAGTCTTCAGATGATTCACACTTGATTCATTGAAAAGAAAGAAGTTAACATCTCAGCATGGTACTCTTGGTTTGATCTCAGTTAACATTCTTGGTGGGCTCTGCTGGGCACAAGCTCCTTTGCCAGGAAAATTTGTATTATCTGAGTTCCATGGAGTTAAGAATGGGGACCATTACCTCAGCTAAGGTTAAATGTAGCATGAATCTTAAAGAGTCTTATTAACAAAATCAAACCTGAGCCAGGTATTGGAGTGAACACTGGAAGGTCAGAGAGACAGAACAAACCACAGCTAACCTCACCTGGCCAACTTCTCAGCTGATCTTGTTTCCTCAGACTGGAAGCCTCTGTGTCCTCATATCCGAATGGCTCTCAGCTGAACTGTGCTTCTCAAAAGCCTGAAAGCTTAACCAGGCCAAATGCTTCTCCAGGCCAAATGCCTGGTCCTCACGCCTTATATACCTTTCTGCTTTCTACCACCACTCCCTGGGATTGAAGGCTTGCTTTCTGGGATTAAAGGCGTGTGTCACCATGCCTGGCCATTTCCAATGTGGCCTTGAACAAACAGAGATTCAGAGGGATTTCTGTCTCTGGAATGCTAGGATTAAAGGCCTGTACTACCACTGTCTATCCTCATGTTTAACATTGTGGCTGTTCTGTCTCTGACCCCAGATAAGTTTATTAAGGTACACAATATTTTGGGGAACACAATACCACCACAGTTAAATGCACAGGATAAATTCAACACGATCAGTCAACAGGCAGCACTAATTGGACTCGGTGAATTATTGATCGAAAAAGGGGAGGACATGAAGGAAGAAAGGGGGTGTGTCTGGGGTGCCTGGGGGTGTGATGGGATCAGGGAGTTGGGGTGCATATGATCAAAACACGTTGGTTACATGTATGAGATAGTCAAAGAATAGGTAAAATATATTCTATTAAAACAAGAACATGGACTGCAATAGCAGATCCAGATGACCTAGATCAAACCCATGTCTCACGACCTGGAGTATATATGACCTTGGAGTTACTTTCCGTAACTGTAAAATAACAGCAACCTTTATGAGTGAATTAACTACTTCTCTGTCTGCTCTAACAGAACATCTGATAAGAGCAACTGAAGGGAGCAAGGGTTGGTGTTGGCTCACAGTCTGAAGGTGCAGTCCTTCATGGTGGGGAAGCCATAGCAGCAGGAACATATGGCAGCTGGTCACATCATGTCCCCAGTCAGGAAGCAGAAGGAGATCAATGCTGATTACTTTCTTCTTTTTACTCAGTCCAGGACACCAGCCCACATTTAAGTATACTCCTCCCATCTCATGCAATCCAATCTAGAAACTGCCTCACATTCGTGGCTAGAAAGTTGTCTTCCGTGTGATTCTAGATTCCCGCAGAGCTAACAGTCAATGTCAGGCTCCACAGCAGGTTATCAGTTGGTCAATGTAAAATGTTCCTTCTATAGCAGCCTTAGGGCAGACAACGTTCTAAGCACAAGCCATTGTGGTTGTGAGGATTGGCTGAACGGGACAGAAAAATATCATCAGAATGACTACTGTAAGATATTTCTTTCCAGAAAAAAAAAATCTTTCTTTCCTTGCCGCACACATACTCAGCTGGCCCAGGGCTGGTGTGATGCCCCACACTCATCAACAATTGAATGCTTTGTGGTTTTGCTTCTGTACCAATCTTAACACATAGCTCTCACTTCAAAATCTAAGATGACAGACCCAGCTCCAGCCAACTTGCCCACATTCCAGTCCACAAGGAAGAAAAGGGGAAAATCACAGACCCTCCTTTAAGAGCACACAGCACTTGCTATTCATGATAAACAGGTTATGCATTCAGCCTAAGTATCCTGCAACGGATGAATGAGCAAAAGAAGTGGAGTGATGTGTGTCAATAATGCATTAAAGATGACTTCAGAGAAGCCATCAATGTCACATTAGGAATGAAAATGAAGCACCTTCCTCCTGCAGAGTTCAAATATGAGCTCACTACTTCTCTCCCTATATCTCTCATCTGCATGTAGTTTGTGGTGAGTGGCCTGCCTGTGACCCATCTATTGGGTGAGCCTAAATCTGTGACCTGTTAGCTCTGTCTGTCTATAATAAAGGGTTTTGCTCTGTATTTATTGAGCAGCACAGAAAACAGGTTGTAGAAATGGAATCGGGGGTTGTTCATGGAAGTCTTTAATAGATTTTTACAAGGTAGGAAGTGACTTTACTGACCTCAAATGACCCAGAATAGCAGACACCACTGCAAACAGACATTATCAAGCTATAGCCACATTTTTTTTT
>CABHPH010137471.1:3242-18632 GCA_902168325.1 Peromyscus nudipes
TGCCCTGCCCAGAGGTCACACATCATGCCCACCCCACAGCCCATTCTGAGAGCTGGTTCTGTAGTCACATTAGATGAAAGGCATACAGAATCAGGGTCCAGGAGAATGGGGACAGCATGAAACCAGTGAGGACTCCCAGACTCTGTCACAATAACAACGTTGAAAAAACAGAGCCAGCACTTACTAAACTCAGATGTGCAAACAGCATGCTCTGTGGAAGTGATTTCCTTTAATGCTCACTTAATTCTGCAACAACCTCAAGAAGTAGGCTGGTCCTCAGGGACGTGACACCCCCTCCCCCACGTGTTCTCTCACTAAAGTGTCACGTTCACCGAATCCCGCGGGAAATGAAATCCCAGGGTGTTTTGTGCCCGGCTTTTTTCCACTTAGCATGCTGGCACTTGAGGTGCGGGCCGGCAGTTGCTAAGATGACTCCTTTCAGCCCTTCTAGAAGATGTTGTGGGGAACCTTCTTTGTAAAGTTAGCGTTTCTCCAATGACTGGCGTTACTGAACATCTGTCTCTTCACGTCTTTTAGTTTACTTCTGTTCAGTCCCATTTAGTGTTTTACCTTTTTGAGTTTTGTGAACCCAAGGTTGTTGTGGGGTATTTGTTTAACTAGGCAAAGATGTGTTGCATTTCTTTAATTATGTAAAGACGTGTTGCTATCTCACCTTGCCTGTCTAAGGCACCTGATTGGTCTAATAAAGAGCAGAACGACCAATAGCGAGGGAGGAGGTATAGATGGGACTTGGGGGCAGGGAGAGTAAGCAGGAGGAGGAATTTAGGCTCAGGGGAGAAAGAGAAGAAGAAAGAAAAGGAGACGTGCGGGAGATGCCAGTGTCCGGCTGGCCAGCCAGACACAGAGGAAGCAGGAAAGGAGGACATACAGAATGAAAAGTAAAAAGGCCTGAGGCAAAATGTAGATGAAGAGAAACGGGTTAAATTAAAAGAGCTAGTGGGGCAAGGCTAAGCTAAGGCTGAGCATTCATAATTAAAAAGTCTTTGTGTCTTTATTTGGAAGCTGGTTGGCAGCCCAAAGAACATGCTTTTATTTATTTATTTATTTATTTATTTATTTATTTATTTGGTTTTTTTTCGAGACAGGGTTTCTCTGTGTAGTTTTGCGCCTTTCCTGGATTTCGCTCTGTAGACCAGGCTGGCCTCGAACTCACAAAGATCCGCCTGCCTCTGCCTCCCGAGTGCTGGGATTAAAGGCGTGCGCCACCACTGCCCGGCTAGAAAATGCTTTTAATCTATAAACCAACTTCAGGGGAATCAATATCATAAGATGTTGTATCATGTTATCCCTGAACATGGTATGACTCTCACTTATTTAGTGCCTGTACTTACGTTCTTCCTACCATGGGTTAGATTTCAAGGTAGAGATAGCATACATTTTATTAAATTGACCTATAGTTTGCTTTTTAAAAATAGCTTTAATGATATTGCAAATTGTATTTTAAACTGTTAAATTGCAATTGTTCTTTATGCTACGTAAAAATAGTTAATTTGTGGATACTGACCTTGTAAGTTACAGTCTCGCACTGGGGCTAAATATAACTCAGTGTTAGAGTGTTGGTCCAGCATGCATGAAGCCTAGTACTGCAAACAAGACAGAACAACCCTTCCCTGCTTTTCTGGACCCAGGAAGGCAGGGCTGTAAACCCAGCTTTAATAGTTGGAAGGCTGAGGCAGGAGGATTGAAAGTTCAGAACCTGCCTAGGATATAGAATGCAGCTTGGAAAAGTTAATGAGACTCTGTCTTAAAATAAAAGATATAGAAGGAGTTGGGCATGGTGGCTCACATTTTTAATCCCAGCACTCAGGAGGTGGAGGCAGAGGCAGAGGCAAAGGCAGATCTCTGAGTTCAATGTCATCCTGCTCTACATAATGAGTTTTGGGACAGCCAGGTATACACAATTGAGACCCTGTCTCAAACAAACAAAAACTAAAAAAAGACAAGCAAACAATATAAATGGGCTGGGAATATAGCTCAGTGGTAGAGTACCTGCCTATGTGAGGCCCTGGATTCATTCTCCAGTTAAAAAGAAAGGAAGGAAGCAAGAGAATGTCTTTGTGTTGCCTTCTCACTATGTAAAAACAGTGTCTAAGGTATAATGCAGGCACCATGCAATTCACTCACTCACAGTGTGCACAGTTCAGTGGTTCCCATAGCTCACCAATGCTGTGCTCAATTTCTCTGAATGCTTTCCTTTTTGTACTTTAATTTCTAATAGTATTTTTAAAAAACTTTATCTATTGCTATTATTATTATTATTATTATTATTATTATTATTATTATTATTATTATGTGTATGTGTGTGTTCATGCACCATAGTGAGTGTGTGGAGGTCAGAGGATAACTGTGAGGAGTTTATGTGGGTTCTGGAGATCAAACTCAGGTCATCAGGCTTTCGAGGCAAGCGCTTCCCCAACTGAGCCATCTTGTTGGTCCTTTACTGACAATCTCTTCCATTTTCTTTCTAGAGCAACATCATGTTTTCTTTATATTTCCGAAAGGATATTTTTGTATTTCCAAAACAACTTTTCTTTTTCTGTGGTGCTGGGAAGGGAGCCCAGGGTCTCTCCCATACGCAGCAGGTGTTCTACCACTGAGCCATGAGCTCAACCCTGTGAAACAACTTTTTAGAATCTAACTTCTGATGACTTCCTCCTCTCGATCACAGTGGGATCTGCTCTTAGGTGTAAAGTTTCTCCTGGTTGGGGTTACTTTCTTCTTGCTTTATGTATGGTGGGCCTTTTTGTTGTTGTTTTTCGAGACAGGGTTTCTCTGTATAACAGTCCTGGCTGTCCTGGAACTCACTCTGTAGATCAGGCTGGCCTCAAACTCGCAGAGATCCGCTTGGCTCTGCCTCCCAAGTGCTGGGATTAAAGGCATGCGCCACCACCGCCTGGCTCAGGCTTTTTTTTTTTTTTTTAATCAACTGTTTGTCATTGTAAGTTGAAATTTGTTGTATTGCTTTAAAAATGTTGGAATTGTTGAATCACCCAATTGAGTTACTTGGGGTGTTACAGACTTAAAAGAAGTCTTTTATATGATTTGTCCCTTTGTCCTGATTAGATCTTTAAAAATTATTTGTTTATTTATGTCAATGTGTATGTGTGCGCCTGTTTGTCTGTGTGTGTACCACATGTGTACAGGGCCTTCAGAGACCAGAAGAGGGCATTAGAGTCTCTAAACTGGGGTCACAGGCAGTGTGATCTGCCCAATACTGGTGCTGGGAACTGAACCCTGGCCCTTTGGAAGAGCAGCAAACGCTCTTGACCTTGAGCCATCTCTCCAGCCCCTCCTGGTTAGTTTTTATTGTCAGTTTGACACAACTCACAGTCACCTGAGAAGAGAGGATCTCAGCTGAGCAATTGTCTTGATCAGATTGGCCACGTCTGTCTGAGACTCCTGGTTGCTGATTAATGTAGGAGGGTCCATCCCACTTTGGGTGGCACCATCCTTAAGCAGGTAGGCCTGGGCTGACTAAGAAGGCTAGCTGGTCGAGCCAGAGCGAGCTAATAAACAGCTTTCCTCTACGGTTCCTGCCTTGAGTCCCAGCCCTCACTTCCCTCAATGATGGATTGTGACCTAAATAAAGCCCTTTCCTCCCCAAGTTGCTTTTGGTCATGGTGTTCATCACAGAAAAAGAGTATCTTTCAACCGTGATAATATTATCTAAACTTTAACTTAACTGGAGGGTCTATAAACATGGCATATTCATTCCACTTACAGGCAAGGCAAATGCTTTCTGAAATGCTCCCAATCTGGTCCTATGACCTAAGATACCTCCTTGCCTGGTTTTATCTTCACTGTATTGTGTGGCTGCATTACTAAGTCTCATCCTATTCTTTGACTTTTCCATGGCTCCCCTTAACAGTTTTCACACAGGCTGTGACTTTGGGGGCCCCTGAGCCTTCTTTTCAGCACCATCCCAGGGGCTGCATCCTCTTCCCTTCCTATTACAGAACCACTTTTTACTTTGGGCAGCATCTTCTAAGCCTTCCTCCTCCTCTTTCTCCCCCTCCCTGCTCCTCCTCCTCTTCGACAGGGTCAAAAAATGAGCTGAGATACTGTCAGAAGGCTCCTTAGGACCATGAACTATTAGCCTCACACCAAAGGATGCTCTAGACTCAGACTGACTTAAAACTCACTGTATAGCTGAGGATGACCTTGAACTTCTGTTCTTCCTGCCTCCATCTCCTGAGTGCTGGGGTTATAGGCATGCCAAGAAGGTCAGTTATACAGTGCTGGGGATGGAACCTCAGGCCTCCTGTCTGCTCAGCAAGCACTCTACCAACTGAGCTCCACACCTGGCTAGTGATTGCGTTTGGTTTTGTTGCATGAATCTAGAGCATCCTTTGGTGTAAGGCTAACAGCTCAGTGCCATGTGATGCTCTCATGGGGAACTCATCTAATGCCCAGGTCTTATTAGAATTCCCATTCTGGAAGGTAAGGACATGAACTACGTATGCCTAACCCCTCAGGGTTCCAGGTTTTGTTCAGTTTATATCTTTCTAAGTGAGTTTTACCAGTTACTCATGGAGTTTCGTCCTTTACCTGTACTGATTATTATTTAGCTACATGATCCCAAGGAGCCTTATGACAGTATCTTAGTTACTTTTCTATTGGTGACAAGACACTATGGCCAAGGCAACTTATAAAAGAAAAAGTTTACTGGGGCTCATGGTTCCAGAGGGTTAGAGTCTATGATCATCATGGCAGGGAGCATGGCAGCAGGCAGGCATGGTATTGGTGCGGTAGCTGAGAGCTTCTATCCTAACCCACAACCTTGAGGCAGAGAGAGCTAACTGGGAATGGCACAGGCTTTTGGCATAGCCCACCCCCAGTAACACATCTCCTACACACCTCCTAATCCTTCCAAAACAGTTACACCAACTAGGGACCAACTACCAAAACATACGAGCATATGGGGGCCACCCCCATTTAACCACCAGACAGTCTCTGGAGCTGTGCACACGTGTGCATGCATTTGTGAGTGTGTGCAGCTCCATCTTCTGTGCTACTCTGTTCCACAAAATCTACACATTTTCTTTCTTTCTTTTTTCCTTTTTAACTTTTCTGTCATAAGCATTTTTTAGATTTATTTAATATCATGTGTACAGGTGTTTTGCCTGCATGTGTATCTGTGCACCATGTGTGTGCCTGGTACCTGCAAAGATCAAAATAGGGCACTGGATCCTTTGGAACTGGGGTTACAATCAGTTGTAAACCACCATGTGGGTGCTGGGAATTGAACCTGGGTCCTCTGGAAGAGCAGTCAGTGCTCTTAACTACTGAGCCAACTCTCCAGCCCCATCTAATTATTTTCAACCCCTAACTCTGAGCTCTTTCAACTCTACAGCAGATCCGTTAGTCTCCATTCAGGTCCTCCCATGCTCTGCAGACTGGGACTATTTCCATATGGCAAGATGGTGGGGCCCGGTCAAGGATCAGACCTCTCATTGCCCACCATCCAGTGTCTGAAAGGAGCCAATTCCATATATCTCATCTGGAGAGAAGTTTTCATAGTAGTTCAATGTTTGTGAGTTAAAGCACAATTCTCTATTAGTTTTATATCCCAATAACTCCTAAAAATGTTTATATTTGACTTGGTTCTCTCTATAAAAAGTATAATTCTTTTCTTTCCCTTTAACAATGTAATTTTCTTCTTTTGGGGGGTGGTTTGAACCCAGGGCCTTGCAGTTATTAGGCAGGTGCTCTATCACTGAGCTATATCCCCAGCCCTGTTTTTGCTTCTTTTTAGTTCTCCTGACCATTTGAAACATGCTTGTGCATAGCTATGGCTTTTCCCACAGCAGTGTGATACCCTACCCCACCCCCAATAACAACTAGTGGCTTAGAAGAGAAACCACCTGTTCTTTGGGTCTGAGGCTTGGCTAGAGCAGCTGTTTAGCTGTGTCTGTGAGCATGGCTGTCTCCCTGCAGATCTGCAGACAGTCTTTGCAGGATTGCAGAGGCACAAAAAGACAAACTGAGGCACCTGAGGTGGCTCCTCTTTATTTATTTATTATTTATTTATTTATTTATTTATTTATTTATTTATTTTCTTGAGACAGTGTCTTATATATAGGCTCAAACTCATGACATTACTATGCCAGCCTCCTCAGTGCTGGGATTACAGGTGGGTGAGTACTACACGCTCATGTAGAGCAGCAGTTCTCAACTTGTGGGTCTCAATCATGGGGCCTGCAAATCAGATATTTACATTACGATTCATAACGTAGCAAAATTACAGTTATGAAGTAGCAACTTTGTAAGGGTCCCCACAACATGAGGAACTGTATTAAAGGGCTGCAGCATTAGGAAGGTCGAGAACCACTGCTCTCGAGGCTTCTTATGGCTTAGTCTAGGAGTCACTTTCTCCCCATGTCTTTGGCCTCAAATGTTCCTGCATCAGAATTCAAGAGTGTAACAGGCCAGGTGTGGTGACACACTACTTTCGTCCCAACACTCTGATCAGGGGCAGAGTGAATTTGAGGAAAACCTGGTCTACTTGGGGAGTTCTAAGACATCCAGGACTACACAGTGAGACCCTGTCTCAAGAAAAAAAAAAGTGCAGACGAGCAGATCAACAGAGAGTGGCAGACAGTTGGAATCCTGGTCCTCTGGAGTGGGAGGCAGAAGGATCAGGAGGTCTAGGCCATCCTCCACATTATAGAGTTCCCGGTAAGTCTCGGCCACATGAGACTTTGACAAAAAAATACAAAAACAGAAACAGAAGAGCAAAAATACCCTTTGCATATTCCAATTTGTTCTATTGTTTCCTTCTTGTGGATGATTTGTTCAGAAATGGAGATGCTTTTTATTTATCATATTTCATTTCGTTTGAAATCCCCCGCAAGTGCTGGGATTGCAGGCATGTGCCACCACATGGTTTGTGTGGTGCTGGGGATCGAACCCAGGATTTCACAGATGCTAGAGAAGCACTCTGCCACCTTCGCTACATTCCCAGCCTGAGTTCTCTCGTGAGTTGTGGTCTTTCTTTTCTGCTCAGCTATGTACTTGAAAAGTTGTTTGTAGACGTCTGCCCAACAATTCTGGTAGATTTGGGAGCTGGTGTGGTGGTGTTCACCTTTTATCCCTGCACGTGGAGGCAGGGGCTGTCTATCTCTGTGAGGTCAGGGTCAGCTTGGTCTACACTGGTTTCCATAAAAGGAGGAGGATTTGGGGGTTCTGTCAACAGCTGTGGTATTGTTCCATAAATGTCCTTCCTCTTTTTCTGGGTTCCTCTTTTCCCTATCTCAGCACCCCCTTATATATCAGTCTTCATTTCTAAAAACCAATAAATCTGATAACCCTGTTTTTACCTCCTCTGAAAAGTTATTTTGGGGGCTGGAGAGATGGCTATGGCTGGCCCTGTCCTGCTGTGTTCCTGGAATTGGTAGTCCCTGTACATGCGCCATCGTATTCCTGACCTCGTTCTGTGCTTTTGCACTTTCTAGATGGTCTAGGTGGTAGCACTGATTGGTTGAACAGGAGTCACGGTCACACCTAGTTGCTGGGTTCCAGGAAAGAGGTATCCACTTTGGCTTCCATCGTAGAAGGTCTGCCCTGTCTCTAACTTATTTAGGACTACCTCCCCAACAGGAAGGGCTCAGATGTCTCTGTGACATCTGCCAACCCAGAGATAATTCTCTTGTATGGGATGGCTCCCTGTCTGCCACCCCTTCCTGCCTCTACCCATCCTATTTTCTTTCCTGTGTCCCTAGCCTATGCCTCCTGCCGCGCTTTGAAGTTCTAGTCCGCACTGACTGGGGATGGAGTAGGGCTCTTCTGATGTCCTTTCCTTTTTATAGTCTGCAAATCCAAGCTCATAGACTTCATTCTTTTGTAAGGGTTTCCCCTGGGCTCTGTCAGAAGCTGAGTCCAGTTCACTTAAATTCTACTAGCTTTAATGGATCCATGTTCTTGGTTCAGAAAATGTTGCATTTGTAGGGAATCGATTTTAGGCATTTGTGGCGGGGTCTTCAGGGAATTCCTGGACTAGAAAAGAAGATCTGGACACCTAGGACATCAAAATCCAGTTTGCAGACTTCTTTCAAAGACTTTCAGCTGCTGAGAAACCTGAGTTACTTGCATTTTTTTGAGGCTCGTGGCATAGTAAATAGAGAATTAGTAGAGTTGCCAAAAGGCTTGCATGTTTACAACGCTGAGTAGCGTGTGTGGTAGGGAATGAACCTATGCCTTGCACGTGCTAGGCAAGAATATCACTAAGCCCATGGAGTGCTTTTTTTTTAATTAAAGATTTTATTTCATTTTAAAATTATGTGTATGTATACATGTGCACATACATGAGTGCAGTGTATCTTTTTGTGTGTGTACATGTGCACATACATATGAGTACAGTGTATTTGTATATGTGTGTGCATGTGTACATGCATATGAATACAGTGTGTTAATGTGTGTGTACATGTGCACATGTATATGAGTACAGTGTATTTGTGTGTATGAGTGTACATGTGCACATGCATATGAGTGCAGTGTGTGTGAGTGTGTGTGTGTGCGCGCGTGTCTGTACATGCACACATGCATATGAATGCAGTGCCCAAAGAGGCCAGAAGAAGGTTCAGATCCTCTGGAGCTGAAGTTAAAACTACAGGGAGTTGCGAGCTGCCTGATGTCCATTCTGGAAACAAAACCTGCGCCCTCTCGTAAGCAATGAGCCATCCCTCCAGCTCCTGCATGTTTTTTGAAGACATACATGCTAAACCAGGCATGATGGCGTATACCTATCATCCTAGCACTTGCGAGGTAGAGGCAGAAGGATCAGAAGTTCAAGGTCATCCTTGGCTACATTGCAAATTTCAAGTTAGCTTGGGCTACATCTCAACAAATACCTCATACACACTGAAATCTAACTGTATGCTTAACACCATTGGGAAATGATGTGAAGGGTTCTACTGAGGCTGTGGCTGTGTTGGTGGAGTTCTCAGACTTGAGAACTTGCCTTATCTGCTCTAGGCAGGTATGGCTCTGAAAAACCCTGCTTCTCTGTCCTTCTGGGGGCCTCTGAGCTTATTGGTTTTATTGACTTAGTGCTCTGCCCTTGGTAGAGATCAGCCACCAGGGGCCAAAGCTGCCCTTTACATGGCTAGAGCCCGGCTTTTGCACCCATGATCTTAGTGTAGTTCCTGGGCAGCCCCACTGGGGAAGCTTTATGAGCCCTGCACTGGGCTTGGCTTCCTGTCTGTGGCCCTCACACCCCCCCTGGGATTCATCCTCTCGCCTCTGGAGAGTTCCTGTTTCTGGTTTTAGAGATTTCTGGGTCGTGGCCAAGCTGGACTGATGGGGTTCCTGGAGCTCAGCACATAGGCCAGTTATCCAGGTCCCCACATCCTCGGCTCTCTCTACCAGTGTTTGCTCTGCTGCTTCCCTTCTGGGAGGTGAGGCGGAACAGAGGATGAAATGCTTTACTCTTTTTGTTCTGTTTTGCTTTGGATTTTTGGTTTTTCAAGACAGGGTTTCTCTGTGTGACAGTTCTGGCTGTTCTGGAAATCACTCTGTGGACGAGGCTGGCCTCGAACTCAGAGATCCGCCTGCCTCTGTCTCCTGAGTGCTGGGATGAAAGACGTGTGCCACCACCACCTTGCTGAGATAAGGTCTTTCTAAGTAGCCCGAGCTGGTGTTGAAGTCACTCTTCTCCTCCCCCAGGCTCTTGACCTGTCCTGCACCGCCAGGCCCCCAATAAATCACATTAAATTTAATGGAGGTATATTTCATGGAATTTTCTTTTTTTTTTCCAAAGTTTTTGTTTTATTATAAAATGGAAAGCTTTGCCTAGGCCAAGATCACAACAAAATTAATGTCTCTTGCACTTTATTTTAGGCATATGATCCATTTTGAGGGTGTTTTTTTGGGGAGGGCATGTGACATTTGATTTTCATTTTTTGAGGATCTACACGAGGGTCTCAGGCTGGTTTCAAATTCAGTATGTAGCTGAGGATGATCCTGAACTTCTGAACCTCCTGCATCCACTCCTGAGTGCTGGAGTGACAGGCCTGTATTGTACCATGTTTGGTTCTATGCAGCCCTGTGGATTGAGCCCAGCATGCTAGGAAGGCACTCTGCCGACGGAACTCACTCCCAGTCCTTGTTAGTTTTTACACCATCACTCCTGTTATATGTGCTCTTGTTGCCTGCCCTTTCCCATGTCATTCCTGCTTCCTGTATGAGTTCCTTCCTTCAAAGTGCTGGCATTAAAGGAGTGTGCCACCACAGCCTGGTTGAGACCCTCTCTCTGTCTCTGTCACACACACACACACACACACACACACACACACACACACACACACACACTCCTTCCTGCCCCTTCCTGAAGACCTCTACCATGAAGGCTAAGAGCTCAGCATCATTTCCACCAGCGATGCCATGTAAGTGGCTGAAGCTCCTTGGATTCCCCGGATGCAGGGTAAATCTGATCGCACAAAGGTCGGCTTAGCTCGTGCTCTGGATGTCAGGGTCCAGATTCAAGAGGCCAGCTCTTGTCGGTAGGACCGTGAGCTGAAGCAAAGGTGACAATGCCTAATTGCTGCAGGTGTCCTCCCTTCCATTGCCCAGATTTCAGATGGCACCAGCCCATCCTGGGTGGCAGGTGACTTGCAAAAGCCTCAGGGATTTCAGCTGGGAACTAGAGGTCCTGAATATAGAACCTCCCCACAGGGCACACACAGAAGCCAGGGAACAGCTTTATTTGGGGCTTTTAGTTGAATCTGAACAAAACAAGGATATATGGTGTGGTGAGATAAGGCTGCCTAGACTCAGATGCCAATCTGCATTTTGATTTGTTCTGGAGATTGAAATGACTCAGATGAAGCTTGAGGGTTATTAGAGACATCACCGCTTTACATTGTGAAGAGAACAGGAGTGGTAAATACACTGATAGGTCAGGGAGGCAGACTTCTAGGTTATGTATAAAAATATAGACTACAGGGCTAGCCAGACGGATCAGTGGGTAAAGGTGCTTGCCGCCAAGTCTGATGACTTGAGTTCTAGTCTTGCAAGTCACGTGGCGGAAGGAGAGAACCGACTCTCATTAACCCTTTGACAGACACGCTGGTGTTCTGGCAGGACCGCCTCCCTTGACTCATAAACGTGCATGTGTGCACACACAAATAAATGTAGCAAAAATCTTACACACACACACACACACACACACACACTCATTCTACAGTACTGCTGACATCACACCCCAGTGCAGGAAGATTATCCATAACACTACTTCTGCGACTCGGAGTTATTTAGGGGCAGAAGGAGCATTTCACCTAATATTACACACAGATAGATGTTAGATGAATTGCTAAGTCATAAAATTATTGGAAAAAAACTAGTGAATATGGCTACACAGGAATGAAATCTTCAGACAAAACAGCATATTGAGAAAAAATGTTTATACCGAATACGCCAGAAGAAAGTCCAATAAACTGGCTGAATGTGGTGGCACACGCCTCAATCCCAGCACTTGGGAGGCTGAGGCGGGAGAATTGGCTTGAGTTCAAGACCTCTGCTCTCCATACTCATTGCACTCAGGTGCACACACACACACACAGACACATACTTACACAGCCCGGACTGTAGTGTTGGACTCTTTCTCAAGAAAAATCAAAACCAAAGCCAAGCAACCATAACTAGATGGTTTGTAAACAAAACATTTCTTCCCTCACTTCTGGAGGCTGTGAAGTCCAAGATCAAGACCCCAGAAAATTCTACCAGTGAGGCTCCGCCCTCTCAGCTGGCGCTTCTTCACGGAAGCAGCGGAGTACCCAGCTTCAGACCTCTTCAAATACATGAATAAATTTATTTATTTTATATAGGTGGTGTTTGTCTGCATGTGTGTCTGTGCATTGTACACAACACACACCTACACACCCATACACCCACATCCACCCCCCCCAACACAGACACGGTTTTTCGAAAGCCCATGGCAGAACATACAACCCTGGGGGCTGGAGAGAGGGCTCAGTGGTTGAGAGAGTGCATTGCTCTTGCAGAGGATCCAGGCCATGGCAGATGGCTCACGAACGTCTATAACTCCAGCTCCAAGGGATCTGACACTTCTGTCTCCACGGCACTTGTACTCACACAGGCACACACACACACACAGTTACATATGCATTCACAAAATTAAAAATAAACTAGCCAGGCAATGGTGGTGCATGCCTTTAATCCCAGCACTCAGGAGGCAGAGGCAGGTGGATCTCTGTGAGTTCGAGGCCAGCCTGGTCTACAGAGTGAGTTCCAGGACAGTCAGAGTTACACAGAGAAACCCTGTCTCAAAAACCAAAACAAAATAATAAATAAATAGAAATAAAAACTAGGCCAGGCATGGTAGTGTATGCCTTTAAACCCAATCCTCAGGAGGCAGAGGCAGGGAGATCTCCATGATTTGAGGCCAGCCTGGTCTACAGAGTGAGTTCCAGGCTAGCCAATGGCTACATAGTGAAGTTTCAATATACATATTTAAAATATTAAAACACCACCACCACCACCACCAAGAACAGCCTTGATATAGCATTAGCATGCCTGTTATATTGGCACTGGGAAGGGGGACAATGGTAAGAAGATCTTCAGGAGTTCAAGGTCACTCACAACAAAACAGTAAGCTGCCCTCTGCCTAGGCTACATGACAGTCAGATTAAAAATAAAACAAGCAAAAAAAACCCCACCCAAACTCAAAACAAAACATCACAACCCTGAACAAGAAATTTATCAACCTTGCTACTTCTTCAGGGCACAGGCCTGGAATGCCCTCCCCAGTCCCTCCTAGCACCGCCCCCCACCCCCCCTCCCTGTAGACCAGGCTGGCCTCAAATCATGGAGATCTCTGCCGCGGGCTCCCCCCCACCAGCAGGCTTCTACCCCCTCCAGGCTGGGTTAGCTCTTCTGCCTTTAGCCTTGTCCGTCAACTGCTGTTCTGTGACCAAGAGAGCACTGGTGGTGCCACCTCCCCCTTTGGCATATTGTCACCTCACATCCTCACAGGCATGCTCTTTCTCCCGGCTGGCTTTACCCCTTTAGAGAAGGAAGGTCCAGTGTTCTGTGGTGTTGGGGAGGGGTGGCCACGCCTGCTCCATAGAGGAGGGGATCCCTGGGTCTGGCTCCCTGGGCTCATTCTCCTTTTGGACAGCTCCATCTCCACCCACTTGAGCGCCGCTGTTGTCACTTAGCATAATTATCGTGTGTCCGTGTTTCTGGGTCATCTACAGTGACTTACTTTCATTACCAGAAAGAAAGCCCCTAAATTTCTTTCCATTTACACTCTCGTAAATTCCGACCCTTCCTTTCACTTCACTTCTTGGAAGCTCGTTCTTTCAAAGAAAGGAACTGGGAAAGCATGTCTGTGCAGCATCAATGTCACAGTGCCATTTAGCACAGACGAGCATGAGTCGGGAGCATCAGAGGTCCAATTCTGGAGTCCTGGTTAAGGAGTTACTGATAGAGCCCCTGACCTAAGCTGTGTTTCCAAAGGCATTTAACAATGTGGGGGAAAGGTTGGGATTCAAAGAAGGTGGAAAAGGCAGAACACAGAACATGGCCACACTGTTCTTCTGATTTTATGTGAGCATAAGCACGGAAGAATATGTAAAGGGATGACTTTAAATATGTGTGTGTGTGTGTGTGTGTGTGTGTGTGTGTGTGTGTGTGTGTGTGTGTGTAGTACCTGTGAAGGCCAGAAGGTGTCAGATCTCCTGGAATTGAAGTTAGAGGCACTTGTGAGCTGCCTGATGTGGATGCTGGGAATTGAACCTGGCTGGTCTGGAACTCGCTATGTAGACAAGGCTGGCCTAGAACTCTGAGATCTGCCTGCCTCTGCTAGGAGAGTGCAGATGAAAGGCATTGTACTACTATGTCCAGCCATATCTTTTATTTTTGAAGTTAACATACAAAGTAATGGGTTTCGTTGTGGCTTTTTTACATGTGTTTTTTACACTTATTCTAATCCAGCAGTGGATCACTGTAGATGATCCAGGTCAGCCTGGATTACTGAGTGACCCTTTCTCTCGAAAACCAAACCAAACTAACAACAAAAATCAAAGACAAACAAGAAAAAAGAATCATGAGGTCAGCAACCCAGTGACCAGTCAGCCAGCACACTTAAATCAGGAAGTTTTGATACTGCTCAGCTTGACACAGCCCCCTGCTTTGTTTACGTGTACTCCGTATAACCCTGCACTTCTCTTGCCTCCCCAGGAAGGCCACAGTGGTGAATCCAAGTGACTGGAATTCATCTTTTTATTAAATAACCTTGCGTCTATTCTGACTCACGAAAAAGAACACGTCACTCATGAGCTTCAGACCAGGGACTGTGACAATTTCCTCACGTCTAACTATCCTATTTCTCACTCAGCCCAGTCACAGGGAGAAACTGAGGCCCAGAGAATGGACAGAACCTTAGTGAGTGTGAGAGATGGGCGGCAGACACCAAGTCTCCCACCCTGGATGGTGCTCTTTCTGGGACCCAGAGCTACTTAAGTCTTGGTGGACTCTGGGGAGGGGCAGGTGGGAATAAGGGAGCAAAGGAAATCAAATGATGCAAAGTTACTATCCAGCCCCACCCTCAAGGAGACCACTGAGTTTTGCATATGTCAGTACGTTCTCCCCCACCTTCTGGACCCTTGTTTGGAAGTGAGGGGATCACCAGCATATCCGTGTGAGTCAAACTGTATCTTCCTTCAAAGATATGCTGAAGTCTTAACCCCCAGGCTCTCAAAATGTAAACTTATCTGGGAAAAGGGTCTTTCCCGGAAATAGTAAAATTGAAATGACGTCTTTGGATCAGATCCAATATGAATACATTCACACACACACAGGGGTGTTGGGGGGAAGAGAGATGTAAGGAGAGGGAGAACAGCCTGTGAAGATAGGGCTGATGCTTCTAGAATCTAAAACAAAACAAACAAACAAAAAGCAGAAAGATGTTCAAAAAACTACCAGGAGCCAGGAGAAAGGTGTGTGTGAAGGGATTCTCACCTACAACCCTAGGCAACTTTGGAGCTTGAACCTCCAGGGTCCAGCACTGTGACAGATACATTTGTATCGTCTCAGCCACCCTTTTCCAGTATTTTGTTACCATGGTTACAGTGGCTTTGCCCATCAAAGGCAGGTGGGATGGAGCCTTTCATGCTCTTCACTGCAAAGTCTTCATGCACACTGCCCCTCCCCATCCCACGGCCCCATCCCCACCCTCAGCTCCTCTGCCCTGTGTTTGTTTAGGTCCCAGTCCCCGGTTTCCCTGAGGCCCAGCTGCACCCCAGCCCCCACATCAACTTCAGAGAAAGTGAGCTCAAGGCCAGGATGTTCACCTATCATTAAACCTCTGCCACCACCGTTCCAAAGCAGGCGGGGGGGGGGGGGGGGGGG
>CABHPH010137473.1:0-15826 GCA_902168325.1 Peromyscus nudipes
GGATAAGTGCATCCTCAATATGACAAGGGTATAAAAGCCAGCCCTATGCTTAAAAGTCTGCCACTGTGGTTTCTGTTCCCAGGAAGAGAGGAAATGTCACTGCCCAGAGGCAAGAAGAGTCAGCCTCTGCATGGTTTTTCCAGGAGAGATCTGCTCCATTACCAGCTGAAGAGCACCCTAGTCAGGGAGGTTTATTCCATGCTCTTTGAAGAGCTGAATGTTCATAGTGTGAGGACAGAGAGAGCTTCCAATGACAGAAGTTACAAATTTCAGAAAGGAAGAAACATCTTGCGGAGATTTCACATCAATCCCAGACTTGCTGAGTTGCGTAGTTAATTCTAATCGGATGTGTAGTGTCTGTCTTCGTCAGTCCCCTAGACCTTTCTAATGTTCAGGTCACAAGAACTAAGGACTTTTTGTAACATATTAGATCACCCCTACTTTCTCCACTCACAAGTTGAAAGCAAAGAGAGAACATACTGAAACTCAGACATCGCCCAGGATTCCGTTCCTGTACTTCCTTCATCTCAGGATGGGCACAGGCTACATGTGGTGTGCATGACATCAGCCACCTTCTACATAGATATTTTCCTATGTTCTGGTCCTCACGATCACTAGCTGGTCTTCTCCTCATTTCCATAGCCCTTATTGTTCAGATTATTCTTCAATGGAGACCTACACAGCAGATAGGGAGCATCTGATAGCATCACATTTGGCACTGCAACCAGGAGCCACTTTGAAAACCATTTGTAACCAGGCCATTATTCCACTTCTAATCTGCTTTCCTGATTGCTTTTAACTAACTCGGGGAGTAGATGCACTGAGGTAGAAAGGTTTGTGACCCATCTGTTGAGTGTATAATTTCCTTTTCATTGGCTAGCACAGTCCAATAAAAAATATATTATTAGGTGCACTAACTCAATCAGCAAACAAATGACAGGCAGATGGTCTTCAAAAACAATACTGGTCATGAATGCCACAGAGCCATGATGCGGGCCCCAGCTTTTAGGCAGCCTTTGTCTGAGAACACTCCGCTGGGTTAAGTGATGCAAAATCAGACAGAAAGACAGAGACGCTGTGTGTAAATTAGGGAGAAGTTAACGGCCTCTGAAGTGCTCCATGAAAGCCTATGATAATTTTATTGGGAACAGGGGGAAGAAAAGGCATCTCACTGAAATGACAGCCACTCCGTGATGATGCTGATGGCTAGCAGAGTCTGCAAGTAACATTGTGTTCTAAGTCTTCATTTTAGCCGGATATATCCAGGGTTTTATTTTTCTCTGAAAGGGTCTTTATTAGAATTTTCTCAAGTTTAATTCAGCTGAGTTATGCACAGAGGTAAGAAGTAGCTTTTGTATGTGAGAGAATTTCACAGGGAAAGGGGAGGGAGGAGGAACTGCACAGACTTCTGAGGAAGCAGTGAGGACAGAACCCGGCATGGGGAATTTTGAAGTTGTGAGGGTGTGCGCGATCTAGGTAACAATCCTTAGTGTTTGCGAATGCTGACAGAGGGGGAGCACTGTGTCGTTGGAGGATGAACTCTACACAGGGCTGGATTCCGCTCCTTTCTGGGTGGTGGCAGGCATGCTGTGGGATCTAGGATCTAGGATAGATTTAAAGAAGTCTTTGACCTAAAAACAGCTTGAATTTGGTCAACTCAATTATGAGGTTGTGTATGCATGGGGAAGAAAGGAGAAGAGGGAGGAAAGGGAAGGAGAGAAGGAAAGGAGGGAGGGACCACGGATACCTCTGACTCTTAGAAGAAAGAGAAACAATCATGTCTTATGTCTTATGGATCTCTCTCTCTCTCTCTCTCTCTCTCTCTCTCTCTCTCTCTCTCTGTGTGTGTGTGTGTGTGTGTGTATGTGTATGTATGTGTGTGTGTGTGTGTGTGTGTGTGTGTGTGTGTGTGTAAGAGAGGTGGAAGTTACTGGGTTTGTTCCCAGGGCCTTGTGCACACTAAGCAAATACTCTATCACTGAACCACATCTCCAGTCTTCCTGATAACTTTCCTTGTGTTTTTCTAACTACTTTATAATAGGCTATTTTCTACTTAACCTATTGTAAAGCTCTTATGAATATCATCTTAAGTGGATACATAGCATTTTATATTTGTGTAGAATAGAGTCTTAACATCCTGAAGAGATCTGCATTCACCTGTGTGTCTTCCTACTTGGTAATTTTGTAAACTTAGAATATTACCTCCTGAGCCTCAGAGCATGAAAGTTGACTCAATTCCTGCTTAGCCCAGCATTTCTCTGTACATAGTAAGCGCTTAATAAAAGTTACCAATGGTAAGAACTTGAGGATTAGAATCCTTGATCACATGTCAGGTAATTGCCATAGTAAAGATTCCCAGAAAGGAGAAAATATTAAAGCACAGTTAATATATACTGTGAAATACTCTATGTATTTGATAATAATCAACGCTAAGTCTTTCCTACACTGACTCATGCTTTAGGAAAACTTTACTTATTTGATAATATAACATCACTTCTTTTCATAAATTTGGAGGCTTTTAAAAAAAGATGTTTTATCTGTGTGTATATATGTGTATGTCTGTGTGTGCGTATACACACATGTGTGCAAGTGCACATGGGTGGGAAGGGGGTTCATACAGGAGGCCAAGAAAGGATATCGGGAACCTGGGAGCTGGAGTCACAGGAGTTTGCAGGAACCAATCTTTCATGTGATGCTGCATCTGAGCTCCAGTACTTATGATTGTACAGTGAGCATCCTTAACCATTGGGGCATCTCTCCAGCCTCAAATCTGGAGTTTTTAACTTTGTTGAGTGTATCTTCAGCATTTCCACTGATGAAATCTTTTGCTGGGTCTTTATAATTCCTTGGTCCAAATAACTCTACTGTAGTATGTCCCTGGTGCTGTCTCATACCTCATACCATGAGTCAGCTGAACAATTCCTCTCTTTCTCCGTCACTCATTGAACTAAACTCTCTAAGGCAATGCCTTCTGGGTTTGAGTCATCTAGAAGACCTTGTTGAAATGGGAATTCTGCAGTCTTAATAAACCCCTGGGGTGTCACTGATGTTGTGAGTTCTTCTACCCTCTGTAGGGGTTACTGGGAGTGTCTTGCAATTGATCCAACAATGACAGCCTGAGGAAAGAATCTCCCTTCATAATTTCCATTTTAAAGGGGAAAACTTGTGAATGTTGATGGATGGCTTCAAGGAAAAAAAACTAGGCGGAAGAGGCTTCCTCTGGTGCAAATGCCCATGGTCTATAATTTTCCGTGGACTGTCTTGACTTAGTTGTCAGGGGCTTAGTGCCAGCTGCCCATTGGTTTGGGATATACACGTTCACTGACACTCTCACCTCTGCTGCTTCCATCACCACAGATCTCTGTTGGTGTTGGCCTTATTGCCTATTAGGATAATTAATCATGCATAAGATAATAAACTGTATCACCTGGCTTTTGTCATTCTGGAAACTGGCTCCAAATAGCTACACGTTTGATCATGACTTTTCCTGTCAACACAGCCTGTAAACATGGCTACCATTGAGTTTCTCCAAGGTGTTAGAGACTTTCAACCAGTGAATCCAACTGGACCCCAGTCATGGTGGTAAGGACTATGGCTGCCAGGATACCATGGAGGGCAGTGGGCCTGTGTTCAATACTCACTCCTCTCTAGGCCCTCTGGTTTCTCTCATACCACCCTGTAAAGGCAGTCTCAACATTCTTAACCTTGTCACCATGTCTAATGGGCAAGGAACTGGCAAGCACACCCATGGGTGTGCATTTTCCTCTTTCCAGCCCTACCACTTCCTCCTGCACTCTATTCTAACCAAGTACCAAGTTCTATAGCCATCCTTCAGATTTCTGTCTGTGACTGAAGGATTAAAGGAATCCAGGGGTTAAAGCTCTTTACTATTCAATATCCCTAAGGCAGAGATCAGGACCCCACTATTCTATGACCAGGATCTTGGTGTGGTGGTATTGTGTTCCCCAAAATATTGTGTACCCTAATAAATTTATCTGGGGTCAAAGAACAGAAAAGCCACTAGATACTTAGGCTAGAAAATCTTGTCACTCACGCCTTTAATCCTAGCATTCCAGAGGCAGAAATCCATCTGGGATCTCTGTGAGTTCAAGGTCACATTGGAAACAGCCAGGCCTGGTGACACACGCCTTTAATCCCAGGGAGTGGTGGTAGAAAGCAGAAAGATATATAAGGCATGAGGACCAGGAACTAGCAGCATTTGCCTGGTTAAGCTTTCAGGCTTTTGAGCAGCACAATTCAGCTGAGCTTCATTCTGGATGAGGACTCAGAGGTTTCCAGTATGAGGAAACAAGATCAGCTGAGAAGTTGGCCAGGTGAGGTTAGCTGTGGCTTGTTCTGTCTCTCTGATCATCCAGAATTCACCCCAATAACTGGCCCCAGGTTTGATTTAATTAATAAGAACTTTTAAGATTCATGCTACATTTTGGCTTCATCAGAGAATAGCCATCATCTCTTCATCAGAATCAGAGAATCTACAGTGTTCTCTATAGAGTAGGTGGCCTTCTATTCATATCTTATATATAATATTCAATAGCCAAAGGAGATAAGGTCTCTTTAAACATTGCCTTCTAAGTCCTCTGATTGTTTTGCTGTTGTTGTTGTGTTTGTTTTGTTTTCTAATGGTTTGTGTTTTCTCTTCTCAAGGCCTTTAAAGGAGTTAACAAATTCAAGCTTAGCTCTCAGTGTTGTTATCATGGCCTCTATCCTGCCATTTTGCTTACCATTGTCCCTCTACACCACAATCCACTGAAATGCCACAGCCTTAGGTGAACCTGTACCACAACTGCAGTGCACTCAAGCACTAGAGAAGCTGGGATGTTGCAACATGCTAGAGCTGTGCTGTCACCATTAACTTACAACTTAGTCAGCCCGGGAGGTGTCGCTACCAAGTGATTGACAAGGGATTTGGTTCTGAATCCCATCCTAAGAGCCAAATTGCTGGGCATTTCTCTAGACCCAGCTGCCTTGGTCCTGGTGCTGCTTCTGACATCAGAGCCTGAAGCAAGTGTCAGAATGTGGACACTTTCTGGGGAGCAGGCATGTTAATGCGAATGAACAAGGAAGGAAGGAAGGAAAGTCCACAGAAAGATTGTATATTAGCCACAACCATAGGTTCTCAGTTCCATGGGGCTAAATGGGGATGTTTAGAAAATGTTCTCAAGCATGTCAGGCCAGGAAATGAAAGAGGAAAGTGTGCCCCATCGGTTCCCATTCCCTGATGGTCAAGGATGACCTTGTGTGTATTAACTCCACCACACTCCCAGGCTGGGGTTTGACAAGTCCTGAGTGGTCCCTTTCCAGGACGAATCCCTGAAGCCTCAGGGTAACTGCACTGGGTGAGTGGCATCATGCACTGTGCATGTAATTTTCTGATCGTCCTTGAGGTGGAAAAGCTGATAGCAGCGCTAGATTTTATTGTGAATTGTATACTGAGGGGACCCCAATCTATCTGTAAATCTATGATTCAGTTATCCTTCAGCTAATGTTCATCCTGACAGGAACATGCTTTTGTCTTTTGAAAGGCTCAGCTCCTGCATGGAGATGGGAACACTGTTGGCATTGGTTTGTGAGCTGTTTCTAGTGTGTTGGAGGCACTAAAGTGTCCAGAGATATTTAGCTGAAAGTGTCTTGGTCCTTGGTCCAGCAGATTCTCTTCTCACTCTTCCACTGAAGTCTCCATGTTGGGTCGGGTCCTTCTTCCTCTTCCTTTTTTATTCTTCTCTTTTCTTGAGCTCCTGATTCTCACAGAACCAATCCTGGTACTTGGACCATGTGTCCTTTGAGCGTTCCAGGCTGAAATGAGGCAGCTGGGGGGGGGGGGAGAAAACTTAAGTCACCATTACTCATGCCTAAACATCTATTATTAAAATGTGCACATGGGAATACTCATCTTCAATTCCAGAACTTTCTGGGAGTAAATGTGGGGACCGTAATACTATTCGTTAGGAGAAAAAGAAAATAAAATAGGGCTTGGAGACAAATCTGTGAAGTGTGGCTGTGAGGAGCCAGCACATGAGCCGACGCCTCTGAGCGTTAACACATGGTCCCTCCATCAGAGGTCTGTATATGCAACCGCGCTGCTCGCCTGACAGCAGATTTGGAGTTGTTAACACACACTTCATTAAAATACCAGCAAAAGTCCAAGTTTGAAATCCCACCATTTGTGTTAGTTGATAAAACTCAATTGCTTCTAATTACTGTTAGTGCGTCTTTAAAATAATATTTTGTTGTAATAAAGGATTCAATATGACAAGCAAGAGTTGGCCTGTTGAACTGGAAACACCAGGCTGGAGAGAATGGGTGCTGGTCTGCCTGACTTGTTCTTCCAAAAAAAAAAAAAAACTTTTTTAAAGCATATGACAAAGGAAAAAAAAAATGACCAGGCTCTAAGTGGACTTGAAAGGGAGGGGGCAATTCAAACACTGATGTCATTTGCATTTCTGATTAGACACTGGTTTTAGCAAGAAACACTGACTTGAAATGAAACGGGCCAAGACAGGCAATTTCCTAGTCCTTTGTGAAGCATGTGCCTGAATTACCCAGCATGCTCTTCTTTCAACGCTGTTATTTCCTCGCTTTGCCCCATTCCTAGAGATTGCTAAGATTGGTCCATTTGATGAGATGAAGCATCTTCAACTTTTAGAAGTTGTTTGTTTGGGCATTGGAAGAGAAAGGGAAGTGTCTCTCACTGACCTCTTCTTCACCCAAGTTCTAATCCAGGACCACTGGTCGTAACGCTTTCCAGCAGGCTGAACTGACTCCCATTGCCCTGCCTTGATACTTATTCTACCCCAAACCTCTACATCTCTTGACCAACACTACCCAACCCTTATGTCTCAGCTTAACTCTGGCCCTGAGAGAAGCATCTTTGACCTTTATGTTTAGGTTAATCCTTCATCATATACACACCGTCACCGAGGCCTCTTTCAAAGCTCTTTGATCAGAACTGTGATTATTTGCATAACTGTATGTTTAATATTCTTTCCCTAGTAAGCTTCAGAGTAAAGGCATTTCCTTATCCCATCTTTTCTACAGCTATGTCCTAGTTACATGGGACGTAGTAAGGCATTGCCAGGTAAATGATAGCAAAGATCAAAACACTAAAGCTATTTTTATCAAGGATGGTGATAAAGAAGAAAGTGGGAACACAGAGACATTGGCTACCAGAAAGAAGGAGGAACCATCTCACCCTCTTGGTCCTCAGGGGACACTATAAAATACTCTTGGACAAATCCAGGTTCATAAATTGATCAAGCATTGACTGCCTAGGGAAAGCACTCGATTTAATCTCAGCATTCTGTCATGCAGTAACAGATGTACCCAAATGTCCCATGTCAAAAACATCTACTTCTGTCCTGGGGTTTCTCTTGACCCATTCATAATCATAAGTTCCCTTCCAGCCTTGAACCCTCACAGCATATTTCTAGGAAAATCATACTGTATTAAAATTCCTGGCATATGTCTCCAACCTTCAAGCAACGATAAGGATAGTAAGTGATACTCACAATAAAGCTGAGTATGTTGGCGGGTGTTTTCCTTTGGCTGGCCAGTATCCATCCTACTTTCTCATAAGTAACCTTCTGATATCTTTGGTGGACATAGCAGTTCCCCTATGGTTCTCTCTTGTATAGATTATTCAGACTCCCACTCCCTGGAATTTAAGCTCCAAAGAAAGGAACAGTAAGATGAAAGACTGAATTTATTCATTCATAGAGAAACTGGGAAGAGATCTTACATCTCTCCCCACACCTTGAACTGAATGACCTTCAGCCACACCTGAACCTGGGCCTCCTGAGCCCATCAGCTGGCAACTGCTCATAGGGAATTCCTCTCAGTATGATGGCAAGGGAGGAAGACAGCCAGTCAGTGTCCAAGATGGTCAGATTTGGAGCCACAATGCTTAATTTTATTCTGAAATCTCATGAGATCAGGGTAATTCTCAAGAATTTACAAGTAAGGATGGAATTGTTCAGAAAGTCATTCAAATGTACTTTCAAAATGTCTAACTATTTCTGTCTGGCACAAATACTTACCCTCTATTGTCCAAAGCCTATTATAGACCCGAGCCCAGCATCAGTAGGAGCGGAGGCAAAGTATATTTTATATACACTGAGAAGTGAATATTTTAAATTTTCCTAAACAGTAATCCACACTATCACGTTAACTGGCAAAACATCTGAAAGACACATCTTGCTTATGTATGTACAATTGTTATGTTGACTAGGTAACATCCATGATCGCTTATTTGATCATGCACAAATATAAGGATATCAGAAGTGAGTTTGAAACTGGCTAATATCTAATAAGCCATCTAAAAATCTAAGGCCACAGCTGAAGCCAGATTGGAGACTAGAGATGAAGTCTAAGCCAGCTGGCTCGTCCTTCAGTCCTGGCAAGAACGAACACAGCTGGGCTCTGACCCTTATCCAGCCAACCCGTATCCCATGCTTTTAGGCTGCACGCTCTGTGCTACATGGTATATATCCTGTCTTCATTCTGGAAAAGAAGAATCGAAGCATAGAGCGCTGTAGCATTCAGCATTTCCTCGGCCCCAGGCTTTGAGACACAGCATTTATGTTTTATTCTTAAATCTCATGAAGTCAGAATAGTCATCAAGAACTTGCAGATAAGGGAAAAACTGTTCAGGAAGTCCTAAAAATGTACTTTAAAGTACCTAAAGACAGGTAGGTAGAAAACTTAAGATTTGACCATACAACACATGCTTTCCTGTCAACCTACACAACCATCCCAAACAGACCCATACTTTTCCACCCAGGTAGCTTATTGCGCAAGCAACCGTATTTTTAAGGCACTATATTTTTCTTCTTCTTCTTTTTTCTTTTCTTTTCAAGACAGGGTTTCTCTGTGTTGTTTTGGTGCCTGTCCTGGATCTCACTCTGTAGACCAGGCTGGCCTCGAACTCACAGAGATCCACCTGGCTCTGCCTCCTGAGTGCTGGGATAAAAGGCGTGTGCCACCACCATCTGGCTAAGGCACTATATTTTATTTTAGTATACAATTTAACAATTGTTCAAAACATTTATATTTAAGATTTTCCAGTACTTCCTAGGTAACATTGATATATGATAGAGTCCCTTATCATTCATTCAGCCACCATCTCGATCTCTTTATTAAGGAGAAAGGATAAGCCACATGAGGTGTGTGAAATGTGTTTCCTGTCACTAGGAGAAGAATTGTGTTACCAAGGTGAAAGTAGTGTAAACATCTACCCAGGTACTTCATTTACGTATCCCACTGCCCTATGTGTAGGGTAAAGTTGCTTCTTGCTGCTGATGCGATAACAGCAGTTAAAAACATAGAATTTGTGCTTAGACACCCTCCATAGAATGTAATTAGGACTCTTTGATTTAACATATTAATGATTCTTCAATTTTACAATACTTAGAATCTAACTCAGGACGGCAAGCATGCTGGGCAAGTGCTCTGTTGCTAAGCCTTGTCTGCAGCCTCACATTAGTGATTTTTTTTATATTATTATTTTTTCATAGACTTTGTGATGTGCTCTTCAGAGGAAAACTACTTTTGACAAGCTTTTAGCAGGACCAGTATTATGAATATATTTCAAAATATATAGCTAACTCCCTTATAATAGTCTATACTGATTTTACTGTACAAAGAATCTTGGCCATGGCTGACAACCCTTTATATTATGATGGAATTTTAATTTTACTATATGATGATTAATTGAAAGTGGAATGATTGCAGCAAAATAAGACTAAAAAATCATTTTCTGTCCTAACTTTAGGTGATTTAATAGGAAATTCATCCACTGTGATAAATAGGATTCTTACATAGAAATCTAAGAGATTACATGGACAACGTAAAGGCAGGAAAGACTTTAAAGGTGAAATCTCAAAGCTTTAAGTGAGAACATACTCATATGACTACATATATGACTATATAAAAAGTGAACATGTTGTATGACAAAAAATTTTTTTTAAATTCTGTGAATAAAATCCAGCACCAAATGATGGGCATCAGGGGGAGATCAGAGGCAGATTTCTAAACAGAGAACAAACAGGGGTGTAATGTCCTTAATAAATAAAAGGCTCTTGCAAGTCAATAAGAAGAAAATAAGCAAAGGCAGAAAAGCAGTTTATGGATGAGCTCGTTCAGATGGCCAGCTAACCAAAAACCAGACAGAAAGGCAGGTCACGTGAGAACGGGGTGGTGGGGTTAGACTCACCACCAAGGCACAGGAAAACACCATGTAGACAGATGGCTAGGAACTTGCAGTTACTATGACTCAGGGGGAAACAATCTTGCAACAGAGGGGCATATATTTTTGGTAGAATAATATCAGTTTTTTTTTTTAAGAAAATGATCTAAAGCTGGGCATTGTGCCTTTAATCCCAGTACTTAGGAGGCAGAGCCAGGTGGATTTCTGTGAGTTCGAGGACACCCTGGTCTACAGAGCGAGATCCAGGACAGGCACCAAAACTACACAGAGAAACCCTGTCTCAGGAAAAAAAAGAAGAAAGAAAGAAAGAAAGGAAGGAAGGAAGGAAGGAAGGAAGGAAGAAAGAAAGAAAGAAAGAAAGAAAGAAAGAAAGAAAGAAAGAAAGAAAATGATGTAAAATACACTTGAACATAATTTTTATTGGTACAAAAGTATAGAAATGTGTGAATAATATAATTGCATTTTTTCTAATTAAATGAATAAAGGACAAAATGTCCCCAAAACATAGTGTGTGTGTGTATGTGTGTGTGTGTGTGTGTGTGTGTGTGTGTGTGTGGTATGTAAGCATGTTATTTGAAGAGGCAACAATAAAGAACAACACAGAAGGAGATATGCTGGGTTGTTAAAATAGTTACTTCATGACAAGAGAGAATTAGCTAATTTAAGGGGTAAGGAAGAAACAAGAACCAAAAAAAGGGAAAAATATACTAAAAATTAATAACAAGATCATATTATTTTTCACACACCTTGTAATTTTTTTCACTTAAGTGTAGGTATGAGATGTGTAAGAAAAGCTTTAAAGTTAATAACTTTAATAAAAATGAGCCTCCTTATTAGAGTGGGCTAAATAAAAGTATTAAAACCTCAATGTCCTTTCGCTCTTTAATAGACGCAGAAAAGGCTTGTAGCAGAGTTCAGCATCCCTTAATGAGGAGCACTCTGAAGAAAGTAGGAACAGAAAGGACACACCTCCACACAACAAAGGCTGTCCACAAAAACCAATGATCAACACTGCGTTAAACAGGGACCAACTGAAAGCATTTCCTCCAACATCAGGAATGCCACAGGGTGTCCGCTCCACTCTCCACTCTGGCTGGAAATAGTGTTTGCACTCATGGCCAGGTCAGGAGTGCAAAGCAATAACTATAAATGACACAGATACAAGTAAGAAGGGAAGAGACCAAGTTATCTCTGTTTTCAGACTATTTGATCCTACACCCTAAAGAGTTCCCCAGAAGCCCTTTGATGCAATCAGCACTAAAAAATACCCAGGAACTTTTTACATGCTAACATGGTAAGAGAGAAAGAAGGAAAAGAACCCCAGACACGATAACTTTAAAAAGTAAAATAAAATCTGCACAAATGAGCTTAACTAATGAGGTGAAAGTCCTGCATGATGAAAATGTTAAAACATTGAAGAAATTAGAGAAAGCACTAGGAGATCAAAAAGAAGACTCGTGGTCATGGGTGACAGAATTAATACTGAGAAAACGACTATTTTACTCAAAACAATCTGTAGCTTCAATGAAATCCCAATCAGAATTCCAATGCTACTCTGAAACACTACTAGAAAAAACACACACACACACACTAAGATCAGGTATAAATAATAGATAGATAGATAGATAGATAGATAGATAGATAGATAGATAGATAGATACCTGGATAGTCAAAGCAATCCTGGGCAAGACGAGCAACAGCTGGAGGTACTGCAACACGTGGCTTCCAATGGCATGCAGAAGCAACCAACAAAACATGCTGATGTTGGCGCTGAGGGGAAGAACAGAGAACATGGACTACACAGCTATGGCCATTTAATTTGGGAGAAAGGTGCCAAAAACATATGCTGGAGGAAAGACAGGCTCTTCAACAAATCGACGTGGGAAAACTGAGAAAGAGCATGTAGAAGAATGAATCTAGGTCCCTATTTCTGACCCTGTTCAAAAATTTCTTTGAACTAGATCAAAGACCTTAATGTAAGCCTGAAGCCAAAATAATGAAAGGAAACACTCTGAGATACAGGCAAAGGCAATGACATTCTGAATGGGAGTCCAAGAGCTCAGAACATTGTAGCAAGATTGCTCCATAGGGTTGCCTCAAATTGAAGCAATTCTGCGCAGCAAGGGAAGCAACTGGCGGAGTGAAGGAACAGCCTAGAGCATTGGAGAGTATCTCTGCCAACTATTAATGTGACAAGGGATTACTATCAGGAACACACAAAGAACTCAAAAAATTAAACATCAAAGTAACAAGCCATTCAGTCCATAACTGGGCAAATGAATCAACAAGGCGGTCATTGAAAGTACAAATGAAAAGAGTTCAGCATCCTTTGCCATCAGGGAAATACCTGTTAAAACTACGTGCTATTCCATCTCACCTCATTCAGAATGGCTGTCACTAAGAGAACAACAAACCCTGAGTGAGGATGTGACAAAGGGGAACCTTTATACCTTGCTAGACAATGTAAATAGGTGCTGCCAATATGGAAATGATTATGGAAGTTCCTGGAAAAAATGACATAGGACCACCATGCGATTCAGCCCCTCCTGGTATATATTAGAAGGAATCGAAGTCTGCACACAATATAGTTATACACCTGTGTTCCTTGCTCTGTCCTTCACAACAAGCCAAGTGCTCGCTTCAGCAGCACATACACTAAAATTGGAACCATACAGAGAAGACTAGCATGGCCCCTGTACAAGGATGACATGCAAATTCGTGAAGCATTCCATATATTTGGATTCATTCAAAGTTAAAAGATGATCAGATTTGATGGAACAAGACCCTCTGAAAAGTCTCCAATGACAGTGATGGCCCAGATGATCCAACATCCACAACAAGTTCAAGACTATTGGCTGAGATGGACCAACCACACAAAATACCTCAATCAGGACTTTACCATAATTCTGAATTTTCTTAGGCTCCCCCATAAGATTACCAGTGCCCCAATCAGCAGGAGGTAATATAAAAAACTATGCCCAAATTTCCAAAATATTGTTCATGAATGTTTGTTTTTATTTAAAGGGGGTGGTTAGAAATGGTTAATGGTCATAATCAATCTCTTTCTAAAGAAAAAAAGGGGATATGATATAGAAATGATTTTTTGAAAAGGTAGATTATTGCGTCTACTTTAATCCAAAAAACAACTTTTGGTCTCAAAATACTTTACATTGGCATGGATTTTGGTTTATTAACACAGGTTTAGGGTCAATTTTATTATACTATATGTATATTTCTGCTCTTGTTTAAGACACTATGTTTATGCAGCTCATTTGAAATTATAATGTATAATTAAGAAATACAGATGAATAGTCATCTATAATAGTCAAACTTATAGTCATATTAGTTAGTTTTTTCTAGGTATACAAAGATATATTTCAGATATATAGGCAATCTTCAAATACTTAAAAGACCTATAGAATATGACATTTAAAATGTTTTAAGAATTTAGACTTTTCTTGACAGTGAGACACGTCTGCTCCTGACAGCACCAATTACTTCAAAGAGGATGATGGGCATTGAAGAAACTCCATAGGAGATTACTTTCATTATGGAAAGATTAGCCATTTGGGCAAGAAACTTCTTTTGCCTTGACTGCTTGACTGTAAGCTATAGAAACTCGACATGCAGGACCCAAAGGAAAATGACTGCTGAACTTTGCTAAGGTGGGATAGTCCTTCAGGATTCCCGCTGCACATAATAAACTGCCAGACATTCTGCAGGACACAGAGGAAAGCGACTAACATTCTTTCCAAAATAGATGGGACAGTCCTTGAAATTTCCTGCTTTACTAAAAAGTCTGCCAGATACTCTAGGCCTATATGCTGGAGATGTATGCCCCAGTGTTACAGAGGAACTTTGAGTGACTGTCTAAGCAGCCAGATGTCTCTGTCATTTCTATAATTTTGGAAGTTACTTACAATGCACTTCCTGTTTACTTAGGTAACATTATATCCTTCTAGGGTCTTTGGAGTTGAAGACTAGATAGTTATAGTTTTCCTTGATTATGATAAAAGGTAAATTAGATATGAAATTTTAGACTCACAAATATAGCATAGATGATAGAGTATTTTCTTTAATTTTTCCAAATATAAATAGACATTGTTGTAGCTGAAAGTTTTTCTGTGTCCCGCCTGTCCAGTGGTCAGGACAAATCTCTCTGACCCACCAGTCCTGCAACCACTCAGACCCAAGTAAACATAGAGAGGCTTATATTAATTAGAACTGCTCAGTCATTAACTCAGGCTTATTACTGGCTAGCTCTTACACTTAAATTAACCCATAATTCTTATTTATGTTTAGCCACGTGGCTTGGTACCTTTTCTCAGTTCTGCCTTCACATCTTGCTTCCTCTTTGTCTGGCTGGCAACTCCTGACTCAGCCTTCCTCTTCCCAGAATCCTCCTTGTCTGCTTGCCCTGCCTATACTTCCTGCCTGGCTACTGGCCAAACAGCATTTTATTTATCAACCAATCAGAGCAATACCTACTCACAGCATACAGAACATGCCACAGCACCTCCCCTTTTTTGTCTAATCAAAAAGGAAGGTTTTTAACATTAACATAGTAAAATTATATATAACAAAACAGTTATCAAGCAAGAATTACAGTTATAATATCTAGTCTATTTGTACTTGGCAAAATTAAAGAAAATATTTTATCATCTATCCTATATTTGTGAGTCCAGAGTTTTATATCTATATTTTCTCTTATCATAACCAAGGAAAACCATAATTATAACTATCTAGTCTTCAACTACATCCAAGACCTCAGAAGAATACAATATTACCTAAGTAAACAGGAAGTGCATTGTAAGCAACTTCCAAAAATCTAGAATGACAGAGACAGCTGTCTGCCTGGACAGTCATCCAAAGTTCCTCTGCAATGTTGGGGAATCCATCTTCAGTCCACAGGCCTAGAGTCTCTCAGCTGCTTTTTCCTGTGTGCTGTAGAATGTCTGGCAGTTTCTTCTGCAAAGCAGGAACCTGAAGGACCATCTCGCCTTACAAAGTTCAGTGATCACCTTCCTATGGGTCCTGCATGTCCAGTTTATACAACATATCATCAAACAGTTGACGCAAGGGCACTTTTTCACCCAGTGGCTAACTTTTGCCACAAAGAAAGCAAAGTACATAATGAATTTCTTCAATTTCTTCAATTTCTCTGAAGCAGATTGGTGTTGCCAGGAGCAACATGTCTCAATGTCCAGAAAGCCAAAGTTCTTAAAACATTTTAAATGCCATATTCTATAGGTCTTTGAAGTGTTTGAAGATTACCTACCTAATTGAAATATATCTATGTATACCTAGAAAACTTAACATGACTATAAGTTTGACTATCATAGAAGACTAATTTATTAATTAATTATTAATAAGTATTATTATTAATCTGTATTTCTTAAATTTATTAATTAATTATTAATTAAAAATTAATTAATAATTAATAAGTATTAAATTAATCTGTATCCATTAAAATTTAAATGAGTTACACAAACATAATACCTTAAATGAGAGTAGAAATATATATAGTATAACAAAATTAACTTTAAATTTATATCAATAAACTAAAATCCATAGCAATGTAAAATATTTTAAGCAAGTTGTTGT
>CABHPH010137474.1:0-10807 GCA_902168325.1 Peromyscus nudipes
CCCACCCTGATGCTTTTGGGGATGGGAGGAAGAATCTACTATGGCAGCAGCCTCATGGGGTCCTAAGGGGAAGTTTGAAATATGGCACCTACTCATGAAGATAGGATGGTGAGTTTTAATTATCAACCTGAAACAGTCTAGAATTACTTGGGAAGAGAGTCTGAGAGCAAGATTGTCATCTATGGACATGCCTGTGGGGGAATTATCTATATTATTTGATTGAAGCAGGAAGATACAACTTGCCATGGGTAGCTCTGTTCTCTGGGTCTGAGTCCTGCATCTAGAAGAGCAGAAGGAGTTCACTAAGGACTAACCTCACATCTATTCATTTTTCTACTTTTGACTGTGGCTGTGACGTGACTAGTCATTTTAAGTTCCTGACAAGTTGACTTCCCTGTTATGGACTGTAACCTGAAATTGTGAGCTAAAAATAAATCCTTTTGCTGGGTGGTGGTGGTACACGCCTTTAATCCCAGCACTCGGGAGGCAGAGCCAGGTGGATCTCTGTGAGTTCGAGGCCAGCCTGGTCTATAGAGCGAGATCCAGGACAAGCACCAAAACTACACAGAGAAACCCTGTCTCAAAAAAACCAAAAAATTAAAAACAAAATAAAATAAACCTCCTCTCCCCTAAATTTCTTTTTTTATTGCCCCCCACAACAATAGAATACAAAACTAAGAAGGATAATGAAAAGCTGACCTTGTGTTTTCTATCTTTCCTGTTCACACATTTTTCAACTCTAGGTTAACTAAAACTGACTGTTTATGTCATAAAGCTCAGCTACTGCACACATCCAGAAGTTAGTCACAGCCTGGAAATAACTTTGTATTCCTTTCGCCTTTCCCTTTACCCTACCACCTTCCATAGGTCCCTGGTGATGATGAAGTTTCTCCTGGACTGACAACTTATTACCTCAACTCTACACAGTTCCATAGGATCACCCACTTTCCGAGGATAGGAAAAGATGAAGTCCATCAGTGCTTGCTCTCAGGGCATCCCTGAAGACACACTTGGGCTTCAGCTCACACTAATGATTCTACAAAAGCACCTACAGATCTTCCCTTGACTATGAAATACTTTGCAAATGTTGCATTGTGTGACTCAAAAATGGTGTGAGGGAGAATGAAAATTGTTATCCTCATTTCACAAGAAGGAAAGTAAGGTAGAAGAAAGAGAAGTGTTCCTCTCAAGGAAACAGCTAGACTTCAACAAAGCCAGATTCATGTGTTTTATACTATTCAATATTATATAGCTTGCCTAGGAGGCTTGGGTGGCCTGGCTGGGGGAAGGGGAGCAGGTAACATCATTATTGCCATGTACTCATATTTTACCACAGTTGTGCAAATTATGACATGATACTGTCATCTACAAATGTGTTGGGTCTCATTCATAGCTATCCTGGGATGCATACAGCTCATTCACCACAGGATGGACAAGACTGTTTTAAACCAATGACAGGTATGGAACATAGTTTGGATTACTATTTTGGTGCTAGCAGAAGAGAGAGTTTCTGGATTGCAGAAGCCTTTTACAGTGTGAATCGCCAAATCTTACAGTAAAACATAAAGTGGAAGGTTTCTGAAGCTAATGTGGGTCTTATAAAAGAGGAAGGGGTACCAGTAGGATAGTTTGAGGAGTGCAGGGGACTGTTTCCAGAACTTTGCAATAATGGTTTGTTCAGAATAGACGGCCTCCTGTATTAAAGAGCTTTGGGAACCAGACATTTAAACTGTCTACCAACATGATGTCAAGCACATAGTGAGAGTGCTCCTCATGTGGGGTCACGCTGGCAGGAGGTTCTTCATGAGTTTCCTACCTTTCTGCATGGCTTGGAAACAGAGGAACTGACTTTATTGCATTCTGCCAATTTCAAGAATGTGTATGCAGCTGAAGGTGGTGGTGCATGCTTTTGAACCCAGCACTTGGGAGGCAGAGGCAGGCGGATCTCTATGAGTTTGAGGCCACCCTGGTCTACTTAGTAGTGAGTTGCGGGTCAGACAGGGCTACATAGAGTAACCCTATCTCAAAAAAATAAAATAAAATAAAATAAAAACAAAGAACAGATCAAGAAGTGTGTACAGTAGACAGCTTTGGAAGATAGAGATAAAGTCTGCCTATGGAACCACTGAGGGGAATGTCCACTACACACCATTAAAGACTCATATTCCCTATGCTAGAGTTACCTCTCCCATAATGCTTCCTGTCAGGATGCTGCCTGACTCTTTTTATGATGACCTGTGGCAATCAGAGATCCAGGAACTGGTGCAAGAAGATACTGGTATCACCGCTGTTGCTGAGGGTAATATGGTCAATTATGGCGGACATGGAAAGATAAATTTTCCAACATCTGTAGAAGTATGCCACGCTGAATAATGGATTGAAATTGGCCTTAAGAATTCTTGACAGACCATAGGGTACCCCTCCACAACAGCTCTAGCTTTTTTGTTTGTTGTTTGAGACAGGGTTTCACTAAGTAGCCCTAGCTGGAGTAGAACCTTCTGTGTAGATGAAGCTGCACATGAACTCAAAAGAGATCCACTTACCTCTGCCTCCCACATGCTGGGATTAAAAGCATGAACCACCATGTCTGGCTACCATACCTCTGGGTTTATGTAAAATAAGTAAAGAAAGAAATAGAATCAAAAGACACTGGTGTAGTTTTCTGAGTCATCCACATTTCCGGCAGGATGATTCTGACTTTCACACAGAACCACCGCCTGTGGAAACCATATAGATAACTGGCCAAAGTGGTCAGGAAATGATATGCAGACAGTTTGAAGACTTTCAGACCACTCCACTGATTATGTTAGTCCTTTTATGAGCAGTGATGGACAACCTGGGGTCTAGGCTCTCAGACTGAGGCACTAACTGCCTTTGCATCTGTGATAACGCTCAGCACATTTGGAAGTTAGTGTCACTATGTCCCACTAAGCTGGAACTTGACCCTAGGTCTATTGCTAGATTTTTCTTTCTGAACCAACCTCCAGTTCATACTGGATAAGGGCAAGGTAAACCCCTCCTTCTGTATGCTATGTTTTGCATTATGATGAACTAATAACACACACACACACACACACACACACACACACACATCATCTCTTGTGTGATGACTGGAGAATTTTCTGTAGCCTTTAGGGTTGAGGAGGGGTCAATGATTTGTATAACAATGTTCTCTAGATTTGTACTGTCTGACTGATAAAGATAAATGTGACTCTGACCCTGATGTTCATTTCAGTGTTTGACCCCCCTCCAGATGTTTGAATTTTGTTCCCTCAGGACTTGGATCCTAGTTGTGTCCAGTTCATAAGAACTTTACATATTCTTCTATGACTTTGCCTTTTCCATTGTAAGCACCTATTTGAATCAGGGAGGTACCCAATCCAGGTACTTTACAGAAGTCCAACAAATACTTGTAGTATCAGCAGAATATAAGTTCGTGGTCTCTTCTTGCACCTGAAATCTTCACCCTAACTAGGACTTTTATTTTTCTCAACAAAAAGCACATAGGGAGGATAATAATACCAGAGGTGATGCAATAATATTGGTTATACAAAAATATATCGGCTGAGTTCTTACTGCCTGTAGACACTGGGCCAAGCGCTTTTCATGAACTATCTCATTAAATCACTGTAGAATCTCTATGTGACTGTTAATGTTTTACACAGGTTGATCAGGTAATTTTTCCAAAGTCACAAATTGACAGGACTGAGTCTCCATCATTTTCTAAGAGACAGTGGCATCTGATGGATGTGGTGTGTGCTTTAAAATGAATATGGAATCTTGTGGTTGTGCGTTTGCTTTGCTGTATTAAGACAGGGTCTCACTCTGCAGCTCAGGTTGATATAGACTTTCTTTAGATGCCGCAGACTTGTGGTGGTCCTCCTTCCTCAGCCTCAGTGCTGGCTTTATGGGCACCAGCCACTGTGCCTGGCTGCTTCCGGTTCATTTGTTGTTTGTGTTTGCAGTTTGGCTTTGGGGTTGCTAGATTGGATTAAGTGTGCCCAAGCCATTGGTGCTGTGCCCAAGCCACCATTCCAGATCTCCATTGTATCAATGGAGGGGTTATTAATTTGTTCTTCCAGGACTCTTTATTGATACCTAACTCAGCAGAGAGCATGGTCCCCATGGATCCTGGTTAAGAAGAGAAGTTCTTTCCTTCGGGGCAAGGCCAACAACCCCTATTGCCTCGCCCATGGCTGGTATTAACCTTGGAGGCAGAGAGGAAGGAGAAGGGAAGAGCGAGTGCAGTGCTGGACTGGGGATCCCTAATTGCATGTTGTTGTCCGCAGGGACTGTGCCTGGCTCTCTTCCTATTGTTTTTGTGCTGTGCCTGTTGCTTAACAAGGTGGTTACTTCATAAACATGGCCAAACGAGTGAAAGCAATAGCCTTCTTGGATGTTCCTTTTCGCCTTAATCATTCTCCTGGAATTCTGCTTATTAAGTTGTTGACTGGAATAACTGGATACTGTATTCTGGCTTACTATAAATGTTCCTGTATTAGATTAAATGTGACCAGTTTCAGTTTCTGCTTTTTCTCTGTAACCAGAAAAGAGGCTCATTATTCACCACATCCCGGATTCTTTAGCACTGTAGCTCGGATTAGAACAGAGTTCTTTCTTCTCTCGTTCTTGAGCTACGGACAGCAACTCCATGGAGAAACTGCTTACATATGACTGAATGATTAGGTCAAACCTAATAAAGTTGATGATATTGAGAGTTCTTAACCTTATGTAAAAAAAAAAATCCTTCAAGCTAAACATAAGGGGTTGTTTGTTATTTTTAAAGAAAGCATTTGAAATACCTACATTTTCCCACAAACATTTCTACTGTGCTTTACAGGATGAGGAGTAACTTCTGTCTATAATGAGTGTGTGTGTGTGTGTGTGTGTGTGTGTGTGTGTGTGTGTGTGTGTGTGTGCATGTGTGTGTGTGTTGTTTCCGTATCAGAATTCTTCCTGACTGGATAGCTTACTTGCCTTACAAAACACCACTTTTCCAGTTCCCATTATTATGTGAGCATGTGAAGGATAATTTACTTCATATTATTTAAAGCCTTCTGAATATTATTAGCACGAGAGGAAACCATGGAAATTATGGGTTCCTGGTTCAGTATTTTAACAAATATTTGCCAAGAGCCAACAAAAACAATATTTACTGCATGACTGAAAAACAAAAGGCCATAGTCCTTTCCTCCTTGGAATTTATTGTTCATGGTTTGCACTGTTTACCTCACTGAGCTCTGCAAGTACAAACCAGCTGGTTTGGAGCTGAGAAGGTGAGTGTGCAATAGAAGAGCATTAGGTTGGGGTGATTGGAGACACTCTTTTCTGTGTAATCGTGAGCCAAAGTTAAGTGTGGCTGTTGACCTGATGGCAGGGACCAGTGCAGGAGACATGAAACTGTGCAGTTCAGCTCAGTTCAATGAGTGTTTATGGAACACCTACCATACACCAGGCACTTTGCCTCGACTCTGGAAATAAAAACGAAAAAGGCATGGTTTGCCCCTGGGAAATAACTCATTCTAAGAGGTTCATTGTTCTGTAATTGATAAATTTGGAGAAGAGCTCGTTATGCACTTATTTGGCTCTTTATGTACTTATTTTGCTCCTGAGTAATTTTAATCTTGTCCAAGGATGACCTCAATAGGCAAATACTTGTCAAAAGACCCAACAGTCTTTTTTTCCCCATACATTCAAGTTTTTGACAAACCCATAGACATAATGTATGAGATTCAAGTTCAGCAATGCTACCCCAGGCTTTTCCACCCATCAAATGTGGTCTCAACAGCATGCCCTTTTCAGTCTGCCAACAGCCTGGCTCCAGGAAGGAAGCTTGCTTGTCACCAAACAATAGCTGCAGTATTGCTTTTATTTTTCTTAAAGATCCTTTAACTAAATTTTGAAGCCACTCACAAAAGCAAATTATAAGGGATGTATTTGTGCTTGGTTAATTTTTTTCACGTTAAACCTTCCTCAATCCCTGAGTACAATGTATAAGTAGCATTCGTATTTGGAGCAGTAGGGGTGTAAACCTGGATGACAAGTAAGAACCGTAGCAAAAGGACCGTGGCTGGAGCACCAGGGAACAAACACTTACCCTAGCCTGACAGGCAGGTCTTCATTCACTCCACCCACCCACAGCACATCCTAGCATTTCTGCCTATGAAGGTCAAGGTTCTTTCATAAGTGTTTTTGTTTGTGATCTTGACTTTTCTCTCTTATTCTAGAAGGGCAACCATCAAGATCTTGGTGAGTTAATTCTGGGTGATACACACACAACTACTCCTTTAGCTCACTATACCAACCCTCAAGGTTCCGGGCCTTCAGAAAGACCATCAATCAGTTTGGCTGGCTCCTTGGCTAACAAATATCCACAAAGGGATGGATCAGGAGGTCAGTGATACCTAGATCATGTCTCAATCCTGCTATCTTGTTTCATCATTTCATTCCTTTTTGTTCTTCTTTTCAACAACTCAGACAAATTCTTTGTATCACTACATAGTTGACCTTCCATATCCATGGACTCTGCAGCCAGATTCAACCAATAACCACTAGAAAATATGGAAGAGAAAAAAACTGTCTGCATCCAGGGTGCCATTACTTTTCCCTAGAGAGCTTCCCAACTTTATAGGTTTACAACTAGATCCGCCTAACGCACCCAATCTTAACAAACTGAACTGTGGGGGAGGATGGCTTCTAAGAAAGTCTCAGCCTATTCAGGGAAGAAGATGACCCCCAGCTGGCTCTGTGGTGGGCAAGAGGAAGAAAAATGGTAGACCAAGACCCACATGACCAGAAACTAGAAGCAGTCTTTTGTTTGTAACTGCTCTGCTTGCTCCAACCTCCATTCTGATAGATGTGCTTTGGTTTTGACTACTTGTCTGATTAAAAAAAGAAGCTCCTGAATGACTTGACTGCAAACAACAAACAAGTAAACAAACAGTGCTTGTAGCGAACAAGTTCAGACTTGAAAAAAAAATCATTATTCCCTGTATAGTAGTACAACTATTTGTTACAGCATTGACTTCATGTTGGGTATTGTAAGTAATACAGAGATAATTTAAAGTATATCTGTGGTAACAGCTTACACAAAGGACTCGAGCATTTGTGGACCCTGGTGTCAGTGGGAGATCTAGAACCAATTCTCAACTGTACTGAGGAATGATTGTATGTATTGAACTATAAAGACTTGCTTGAATACAAATCCTAAGCATTTGCTTCCTCCCCTATCCTGTTTGTTTTCTAATTTTGGAACAGCAGGGTATGCTTTGTCTTGGGATTTATGTACTAGGGAACAAGTGATATTTCCAGGTTACAGAAGAGAACATTCTTATATTTTGTCATTAATGACTTGAAGGATTTTGTACCCTGTTGTCCATTTATAGTGCAATCAAATAGAAATGAGCGTGAGTTCCCAAGGTTTCTTTCTGAATTTAATATGCAAAAATCAGTTCTATAGAGATCTCACAAAGCATTAGCAATATAACAGAATATTAGTGATTTGCACTCATCATTAAGTTTTAACCATTCTCCATGGTGCGTGCCTATAATAGTTCATTTTCTATTGCTGTAATAAAACACCATGATGAAGGAAACTTATGGAAGAAATAGTTTATTTGGTCTTACGATTCCAGAGTGTTAGAGTCCATGGTGACTGAGGAGAGACTGCAGACATGGCTACTGTGACAGCGAGCTGAGAGTTCACATCTTGAACTACAAGCAGGAAGCGAAGAGAACTAAGTGGGAATGGATGTGCCTTTTGAAACCCCGAAGACTACTTTCTTCAGCAAGGCCACACCTCCTAAGCATACCCAAGCTGCCTTCTGGGGACCAAGTATTCAAACATCTGAGCCTTTGGAGAACACTCTCACTCAAACAACCACATCACAATCCCTAGACCTATTGGTTTGTGGTCACCATAGTGCAATCTCATTTAGTCCAACTCCAAAAGTTCCCATAGTCTTTCACTCTCAACACTGTTTACAAGTTGGGAGTTCAAATTCTCGTCTGAGACACAAGGCCATCTCTTAATTATAGCCATCTGTAAAATCAAAAAGCAAATTACATACTTCCAACATATAATGGTACAGAATACACATTATCATTCCGAAAGGAAACAGGAAACACTAAAATGAGTGAAACCAAGCAATGAGAACATGGAATCCTGTTGTTCTCTGTTCAGTGTCAAAGGACTCAGGTGGCTCTGCCCTTCTGTGGGGCAAACATAAGCTACAAAGATGGTGCCGAGAGGAAGTTAGCCCAAGTTGTTTACGCTGAGATAAGATACAAAGATCAGGAGATGATGTCAGTGCATAAACCGCTCGTAAACAAGGAAATGAGTATAGGGTGACCTTTAAAACAATTGGTTGGTTCCTTCACCCGCTCCTAGGATTCTGAGGTTTTTGCTCTAAAAGAGGCTTACTGCCTAACAATAAACGAGTTCTTGCTTGCCTTGACTCCCCACTGCGTCTGATTGTCTCCAGGTAAGAGGAAGGCTGGGAAACTGGGCCTTTCCTCGGTTCCAGGCCACCTCTTCAGAGAGGTGACCTAAGTTCCTGGTAGGGCAAGACCCTACACCCTTCCAGATGTGCTGCCTGCAACATACATCTCTCTCCTGGGCTGGTTCCACTTTCTATATACAGCTTTCCTTATCAGATAGCCCACAGCTCTGGCTTCTCCAAATTTGGGGTCTCCAACACAACCCCGGCTTTGTTTCTACAGCTTTATTCAATGGCTTCTCAGGTCTCTATGCAGAAACCCGCCACATATCTGGCCTTGGTGGCTCTCTGAAACTTTTGGGGGAGATTTCACAACCCCTTTACTCCTTTCTGCATCTTCTCTAATTGGAAGACACCACCAGATTCTGAGGCTATCTTGGGATGGACCCTTGTCCCCTCAAGCTGCATTGGCAGCAGCAATTATGATTTGTAGTTGCTTTGTAGGAGAAGAGCACTCCTTAGGCCTCTTCCTTTCACAAGTTGGAAGTTCAGCTGGGTGAGTTCTGGCTCTGAAGGCACCTTTCCCTTTATTCCAGTGCTGATCAGACATCTCCTTCATCTCTCTAACTCTTCCAGCATGAGAGGGTCAGAGTCCACAGTGGAGTGGAGTAGAAATCACAGGCATGGCTGTGCAGAGAGCCCACATCATGAGCTACAAGCAGGAAACAGAGCAAACATGGAATGGAGTGCGGCTTTTGAAACTCCAAAGCTCATTCCCAGTGACATGCTTCCATTAGCAAGGCCACATCACTTAAGCATTCCCAAGTAATGTTGTCAATCATGGACTGAGCATTAAAACATCTGAGTCTATGGGGGACATTCTCATTCAAACCACCACACTGCCTGTAGTCTCAGTTGCTTGGGAGCCTGAGTTTGTCTACAGTTTCTAAATGAATATAGTGAGAAACACTATAGACTGTCTGCAGAGCAAATTGCATGTGTTATTTCATTCCCAGATTATCTTGTATTAAGGGATTTATATGAGTACCACTTTATACACTAACTATTTCTGCTTATTTTTCTAGAAATATTATTAATAATATAGTCAGCAATGATCTTTCTAGCCCCAAATGTTCCTGTGTTATTTTGGAACAAGTAGTTAATGACTCATAGGCCATTGGGCATCTAAGCTATGGTTAACTGGTAGTCAGGTTAGGAAACTCTCTTCCCATTAACTCCCTTTCTTAGCTCAGAACACCTCTGTACTCCATTTTTTTTTCTTTTGATTCATCATCTCATGGTCACTTGTTGGTGTTTCCAAACCCAAAGTAGAAGCAGTGGCACCCCACAAGAAGTATTGCTCCTATTTCATTTCCATCTTAGGTAAAAGCAAGAAAAACAGGTCATATCTTGGAAAAACACATTTTGTTATATTTTCAACTTGAGAAGTTTGGATCAACTTTGGTTGAGTGTCTGAAATTTTGGCTCCTTACAGGAAACCTAACTTCAGAATTTAAGCACAATTCCTGCTTAGAAGAAGATGCCAGCCATATTTAGATTTTGCTGACACATAAATACCTTAGCTACCAAGCCATTTTTACTTAGTATTGTGATGTACTAAAACGTTACATTAGGAAAATTATGTAAACTCTAACAATGACTGAGCTGTCAATTCATAGTCTCATGAGTTGACTTATTTATTGGATACTTTATCTACTGGCTCATTGATTATGAGGCTTTACTCACTCAATGAATGCTTGATAAAAAGTCACTATTTAAAATAAATCTAAATAAATAAAACATAAGTTTATTTATGGATAATTCTTGGTAGGGAATGCCAAGTGTTCCCAGAACATAAATATAAACTGCATTGTGTTCTAATAACCATCCAGCAGGTTGGTAGAGTCTATGAGGTGGAGGAAGTTTATGCCCAGACATCCATACATATTATATCTTCTATTTTTAAGTTCATCAAGGTGAAAATCTAATTGAGCATATTAGGATGAGAAGCCAGAAAAGATGACATTTAAATGATTCTAGGCAGGTAGGGTCGCCCTGGACAGTTCATTATGGTATTATTTTCCTTGGCACTGTTTATATTTTATTGTTGGATAGATTTATCACAGTAAGTTTTTACATTTTTTTTTTATTTATCTCCCCTTCTACTCCCCCCGCCCCTGAGTTTGACAGTGTAGCTCAGGCTGACCTCAAACTTGCAATTCTCCTACTTTAGTTTCCCAATTAAAATGAAAACCATGCTTTCTTTGCCTGGCTTCTGATCTAACCATCTAATACCATTCATGCTACTTATCATGCTCCTCACAATAAATAGCAATACAAGCCACATAGAACCCAAGATGGTATTGCTA